>CM057255.1:22089639-22092139 GCA_029931835.1 Etheostoma nigrum
TAACATGAGGTTATATATTAACATGAGGTTATATATTAACATGAGGTTATATATTAACATGAGGTTATATGTTAACATGAGGTATATTAACATGAGGTTATATATTAACATGAGGTTATATATTAACATGAGGTTATATGTTAACATGAGGTTATTAACATGAGGTTATATATTAACATGAGGTTATATATTAACATGAGGTTATATGTTAACATGAGGTTATATATTAACATGAGGTTATATATTAACATGAGGTTATTAACATGAGGTTATATATTAACATGAGGTTATATATTAACATGAGGTTATTAACATGAGGTTATATATTAACATGAGGTTATATATTAACATGAGGTTATATATTAACATGAGGTTATATATTAACATGAGGTTATATATTAACATGAGGTTATTAACATGAGGTTATATATTAACATGAGGTTATATATTAACATGAGGTTATATATTAACATGAGGTTATATATTAACATGAGGTTATATATTAACATGAGGTTATATATTAACATGAGGTTATATATTAACATGAGGTTATATATTAACATGAGGTTATATATTAACATGAGGTTATTAACATGAGGTTATATATTAACATGAGGTTATATATTAACATGAGGTTATATATTAACATGAGGTTATATATTAACATGAGGTTATATATTAACATGAGGTTATATATTAACATGAGGTTATATATTAACATGAGGTTATATATTAACATGAGGTTATATATTAACATGAGGTTATATATTAACATGAGGTTATATGTTAACATGAGGTTATATATTAACATGAGGTTATATATTAACATGAGGTTATATATTAACATGAGGTCATATATTAACATGAGGTTATATATTAACATGAGGTTATATATTAACATGAGGTTATATATTAACATGAGGTTATATGTTAACATGAGGTTATATATTAACATGAGGTTATATATTAACATGAGGTTATATGTTAACATGAGGTTATATGTTAACATGAGGTTATATATTAACATGAGGTTATATATTAACATGAGGTTATATATTAACATGAGGTTATATATTAACATGAGGTTATATATTAACATGAGGTTATATGTTAACATGAGGTTATATGTTAACATGAGGTTATATATTAACATGAGGTTATATATTAACATGAGGTTATATATTAACATGAGGTTATATATTAACATGAGGTTATATATTAACATGAGGTTATATATTAACATGAGGTTATATATTAACATGAGGTTATATGTTAACATGAGGTTATATATTAACATGAGGTTATATGTTAACATGAGGTTATATATTAACATGAGGTTATATATTAACATGAGGTTATTAACATGAGGTTATTAACATGAGGTTATATATTAACATGAGGTTATATATTAACATGAGGTTATATATTAACATGAGGTTATATATTAACATGAGGTTATATATTAACATGAGGTTATATATTAACATGAGGTTATATATTAACATGAGGTTATATATTAACATGAGGTCATATATTAACATGAGGTTATATATTAACATGAGGTTATATATTAACATGAGGTTATATATTAACATGAGGTTATATATTAACATGAGGTCATATATTAACATGAGGTTATATATTAACATGAGGTTATATATTAACATGAGGTTATATATTAACATGAGGTTATATATTAACATGAGGTTATATATTAACATGAGGTTATATATTAACATGAGGTTATATATTAACATGAGGTTATATATTAACATGAGGTTATATATTAACATGAGGTTATATATTAACATGAGGTTATATATTAACATGAGGTTATATATTAACATGAGGTTATATATTAACATGAGGTTATATATTAACATGAGGTTATTAACATGAGGTTATATATTAACATGAGGTTATATATTAACATGAGGTTATATATTAACATGAGGTTATATTTTAACATGAGGTTATATGTTAACATGAGGTTATATATTAACATGAGGTTATATATTAACATGAGGTTATACGAGTATAAGTACTACATTTTGGCCGAGGCAGCTTCTAATAATCTTGAAAGAAAGAAAACTATCTGGTTGGGGGGCAGCAGTGTAGTTGCCGGTAAGTGAACACAACACCAGCTCGCCTCTGTTAAACCACTGAAAAGAGGAAGAGAAGAGACTAAAAGAAACGGAGTGGACTACACATCCAGAAGACGTCCTGAGCCTTTGTGTCTCAGCGTGTTGAAGTCTGAAGAAGAACACGGCTGAACATCTGCTGTGAAGCTGTTGTCTGGAAGAGTTGAGGGAAGTTGTTTCTAGCTGCAGCTTTGGTGTTAGATGTGATGTCAGACGGGCCTCTGGGACTCCATCTCCCAGAGTTCCTTTCACCGTGTGGAATGTCCCCTTTATATTGGAAGAGTTATTAATTAATGGTCTGAGTGACACGCTGACACGTCCTCATCGGGACTCGTTCCTCTCGTGGGGACATGTCCTCA
>CM057255.1:22097139-22102139 GCA_029931835.1 Etheostoma nigrum
TGTTGCCCTCATGTTGTCCTCATGTTGCCCTCATGTTGCCTTCATGTTGTCCTCATGTTGCCCTCATGTTGCCCTCATGTTGCCTTCATGTTGTCCTCATGTTGCCCTCATGTTGCCCTCATGTTGCCCTCATGTTGTCCTCATGTTGCCCTCATGTTGCCTTCATGTTGTCCTCATGTTGCCTTCATGTTGCCCTCATGTTGCCCCCATGTTGCCCCCATGTTGTCCTCATGTTGCCCTCATGTTGCCCTCATGTTGCCCCCATGTTGCCCCCATGTTGTCCTCATGTTGTCCTCATGTTGCCCTCATGTTGCCCTCATGTTGTCCCCATGTTGTCCCCATGTTGCCCCCATGTTGCCCCCATGTTGCCCCCATGTTGCCCCCATGTTGTCTTCATGTTGTCCTCATGTTGCCCTCATGTTGTCCTCATGTTGTCCTCATGTTGTCCTCATGTTGTCCTATATCAATATTCTTTTTAATTCCCCAAAATAACATGATTGATTCCACCCAACGCTCTTTGCCAAGTACAAATCTCTACTTTCATTAATTTTGGGGCGTCTTATTCAATTTTATAGCATTGTAAAACAAATGGAAGTGTTTTTGAAATAGTATTGAGTAAAAGTTGACATATTCCAGTCTGTGATTATCATCAACATCCATTCCTTTAATTTTAGTCTCAATAATTCCTAATTTCTGCTTTTCTAACTCAAACATTAGGTATAATTTCCTATAAATGAGCTTTATTGACCATAAATTCCAAAAATAACTAAAACTAAAGTTAATAAGTTAGTGTTACGTAGTGTTAAACGTCAAGAAAAGTTACAAACCACTAAAAAAAGTGTCAAAAGTGTTGAAAAAAGGGACAAACGTTAAAAACATCGATAACGTAAGAGAAAGTTGAAAAACATTGATTAAAAAGCATCAAAAGTGTTGATTGAGTGTTGACAATTAAAAACAACAAAAACAGTCGCTAAAATCTGCAGATTGTGTGAGTCGGTAAAACAAAAAATAAAAAAATACACTTCCATCCTCTTTGTCCCGCGTTTCCACTACCACCACCTTACTAGTTTTATACTTTCTGGAATTCATGGTCAATAACCCTCATTTATATAGAATTATACCTAATATTAGAGTTAAACCTCATTATATAGAATTATACATAATATTAGAGTTAAACCTCATTATATAGAATTATACATAATATTAGAGTTAAACCTCATTATATAGAATTATACCTAATATTAGAGTTAAACCTCATTATATAGAATTATACCTAATATTAGAGTTAAACCTCATTATATAGAATTATACCTAATATTAGAGTTAAACCTCATTATATAGAATTATACCTAATATTAGAGTTAAACCTCATTATATAGAATTATACCTAATATTAGAGTTAAACCTCATTATATAGAATTATACCTAATATTAGAGTTAAACTTCATTATATAGAATTATACCTGATATTAGAGTTAACCCTCATTATATAGAATTATACCTAATATTAGAGTTAAACCTCATTATATAGAATTATACCTAATATTAGAGTTAAACCTCATTATATAGAATTATACCTAATATTAGAGTTAAACCTCATTATATAGAATTATACCTAATATTAGAGTTAAACCTCATTTTATAGAATTATACCTAATATTAGAGTTAACCCTCATTATATAGAATTATACCTAATATTAGAGTTAAACCTCATTTTATAGAATTATACCTAATATTAGAGTTAAACCTCATTATATAGAATTATACCTAATATTAGAGTTAAACCTCATTATATAGAATTATACCTAATATTAGAGTTAAACCTCATTATATAGAATTATACCTAATATTAGAGTTAAACCTCATTATATAGAATTATACCTAATATTAGAGTTAAACCTCATTATATAGAATTATACTTAATATTAGAGTTAAACCTCATTATATAGAATTATACCTAATATTAGAGTTAAACCTCATTATATAGAATTATACCTAATATTAGAGTTAAAAAAGCAGAAATTATGAATTATTTTGACTAATAGTTAAGATCAGAAGAATGAAAGTGATCAATTGTATTTATAAAGAGCATTGGAAGGAATCCAATCCATGTTTTTATGGATTTTATTTTTAATTTGGTTAAAAAGAAACTCATATTTCAGATATAGACATTTATTAAAGGAGGACAACAGGAGGGTTAATGGAGACCAACCTAAAGCTGCAATGTAAACATTTGGTCCACTGGAAGTGTTTTTTGCCGCTGACAGACTCAGATTATTATTCTAAGTCTCTGACAACATTATGGGATGGATCCCGACAGAGATAGACCTGTAAAACCTCTTGGAGACCTTTCTGTTAGCTAGCGCTAAACCCACCAGACTCCATTTAAAAAACACTACTTTTAGCGTATATAGAGCAACATATTTTCACATGTTAAGTTGGTAAACTATGTGTTTATTCCAACCAAAGCTAGAGTTGTGGTGGTTGGCAAAGTGGGAAGACGACCCAAAAAAGGCTTTTAATAGTTTTATTCACTTTACGTTGAGTTTGAATGAGGTGTGCTTTACGATGCTAAAATCACTGATTATTTACATGGAGTCTGGTGGGTTTAGAACGCTATTTCATGTTTTTTTTAGTTTTGTTTTAAATGATCTTTATCTTCAACAGAAAGGTTGACCTCCTTTGAAATCGTTTCCATAATGTTGTCAGACACTTAGAATAAAAATCTGAGCTTGTCAGCGGCAAATCAAGCACTTTTGTGAATATAATACGAGATGCACAGTTATTATAATAATAATAATAATACATTTTATTTAACAGCGCCTTTCTAAGCACTCAAGGTCGCTTTACAGACAAAAAAAGACAGAAACAGGGAATGGAAAAATATTAAAAGTTATGAAAAACAAAATAGTTGCCCTATTAACTTACATTGTAGCTTGTTTCTTGCTTAATACTGTTAATACTGATTGTTGCTCTCATCAGTCACAAACACATAGGAAAATAAGGTCCAGGTAAAAAAAAATCCAACATTAGTTCTCCTTTAAGATAAAGATCTCAAAATAATGACGTGTTGGCAGGGGACTGGTATTACCTGGGGACCTCTAGTGGTCTGGATCAACGACCGTCACTCCCCGATGTGAGTCAAGTGCAGATGTGAGTCGAGCATGCTCAGATTTAAACGGTTTACGACATAATTGTCATACTGAAATTTGGGAAATCCATGAAATAATAAAGTTTTCTCATTACAAACAATAACAGAAGATGGAAATCATTTCAGAAACGTTGTAGCTATCTATGATTGTTTGGTTGCTAACGTTAGCTCAAAATACCATTCAACTGACAGCCTTTGTTGTGTTTGATGGTAACTTGTAGCTAAGCTAGCAGTGAACCTCGGAGGCTACTTCAGACGCTACAGAAGTCTCTCGTTAGCATCTCGGAGGCTACTTCAGACGTTACAGAAGTCTCTCGTTAGCATCTCGGAGAAGCTACTGTCAGACGTTACAGAAGTCTCTCGTTAGCATCTCGGAGGCTACTTCAGACGTTACAGAAGTCTCTCGTTAGCATCTCGGAGGCTACTTCAGACGTTACAGAAGTCTCTCGTTAGCATCTCGGAGGCTACTTCAGACGCTACAGAAGTCTCTCGTTAGCATCTCGGAGGCTACTTCAGACGCTACAGAAGTCTCTCGTTAGCATCTCGGAGGCTACTTCAGACGCTACAGAAGTCTCTCGTTAGCATCTCGTTAGCATCTTAGAGGCTACTCGTCGCAAAGTGACGCATGCGTGACTCAAATCTGCCCTCTCCTCACATTGGGGAGTGACAGCGCTCGTCATTTCTAGGATAAATGCCAAAATATCTGGCACGTCTTTCCTGTCTGTGTTGAGGTTCTCTTGGGGGAAACAACAACATCCTTCGAGCTAGCGAGCTAAACTACACGCTAGAAATGTTGTGTTTTTAATTAAATAATGTAATAATAATAACAATGTATACTTTATTAATCCCAAATGGGTAATAACAGTGTTTTCACTCTATTGTTATTACACACAGGCCTGAGTTACCTATACATGCACTAATGGAGAGATGTCAGAGTGGGGGGGGCTGCCCATGGAAAGGCACCCTGAGCAGTTGGGGGTTTGGTGCCTTGCTCAAGAGCACCATGGCAGTGCCCAGAAGGTGGACTGGCACCTTTCCAGCTACCAGTCCACCAATATACTTTGGTCCGGATGGGGACTTGAACCTGCGACCCTCCGGTTCCCAACCCGACCCCCTACGGACAGAGCGACTGTGGAGTTTCCTCTCACGCAGAGATACTCTGGTAAGAGCTAACGATGCGTAACCATATATCAGCTGATTTAACCCTTGTGTTGTCTTCCCCGTCGATCGTGCCGCTATTTGTTTTTTTGCTTCAAAATTTAAAATGAAAATTTTGTTTTTGTCGTCTTATTCAACACTTTTAGACACTTTTTCCCGATGTTTCTTCTCTCCACTTTTTTTTGACGTTCTTGCCACTTCTTCCAAAGTTTTTGAAGCTTTTTCCGACTTATTTGTCACTTTTTTAAATGTTCTGTTACCATTTTCTTTTTCAAATGCTAGACCTTTGAATGAAACAACCAAATTCAATGAAAGTAGTGAACTGATCATTTATATTACTTGTAAACATTGTTCGTTTCCTAAACCCAACCTGTTCTTTGTTTCCTAAACCCAACCTGTTCTTCGTTTCCTAAACCCAACCTGTTCTTCGTTTCCTAAACCCAACCTGTTCTTCGTTTCCTAGACCCAACCTGTTCTTTGTTTCCTAAACCCAACCTGTTCTTTGTTTCCTAAACCCAACCCGTTCTTCGTTTCCTAAACCCAACCCGTTCTTCGTTTCCTAAACCCAACCTGTTCTTCGTTTCCTAAACCCAACCTGTTCTTTGTTTCCTAAACCCAACCTGTTCTTTGTTTCCTAAACCCAACCTGTTCTTTGTTTCCTAAACCCAACCTGTTCTTTGTTTCCTAAACC
>CM057255.1:22114639-22122139 GCA_029931835.1 Etheostoma nigrum
TCTTGACTGTTGTTTTGCGAGATCTTGTCTTTGTTTTGCGAGATCTTGATGTTGTTTTGCGATGCGAGATCTTGTCTGTGTTTTGCGAGATCTTGATGTTGTTTTGTGAGATCTTGACTTTGTTTTGCGAGATCTTGTCTTTGTTTTGCGAGATCTTGACTGTTGTTTTGTGAGATCTTGACTGTTGTTTTGTGAGATCTTGACTTTGTTTTGCGAGATCTTGATGTTGTTTTGCGATGCGAGATCTTGTCTGTGTTTTGCGAGATCTTGATGTTGTTTTGTCGAGATCTTGACTTTGTTTTGCGAGATCTTGTCTTTGTTTTGCGAGATCTTGACTTTGTTTTGCGAGATCTTGACGTTGTTTTGCGAGATCTTGACTTTGTTTTGGGAGATCTTGACTGTTGTTTTGCGAGATCTTGACTTTGTTTTGCGAGATCTTGACTGTTGTTTTGCGAGATCTTGTCTTTGTTTTGCGAGATCTTGACTTTGTTTTGCGAGTTCTTGACTTTGTTTTGCGAGATCTTGACTTTGTTTTGCGAGCTCTTGACTTTGTTTTGCGAGCTCTTGACTTTGTTTTGCGAGCTCTTGACTTTGTTTTGCGAGCTCTTGACTTTGTTTTGCGAGCTCTTGACTTTGTTTTGCGAGCTCTTGACTTTGTTTTGCGAGATCTTGCATGTCGAGATCTCGCAAAACAAAGACAAGATCTCGCAGAAGTGATAGTTATTGTTTTGTTTTTTCCCTCCATAACACCTCGGGGCCTCCGTACACTTTGGTTGATTTCCACTCCCCAGTCCAAATAAAGGGTACATTCATCTTAACTCATCTTAATTCATCTTAATCTCAACGGGACCTGCAGAGAGTTCAGAACCAGGTTCTCTGCAGATTGGATTAAATGTTGACCCAACAGGAAACAGGAGACTCCGCCTGCAGGTGAAATGCATTGTGGGAACTCGCAGGGATCCTTTGGCTATTCGGGGTAGACTCTCTGTCCCTCTCCCTCCTCTTCCTCTCCTCTCCCTCCTCCTCCTCTTCCTCTCCCTCCCCTCCTCTTCCTCTCCTCTCCCTCCTCCTCCTCTTTCTCTACCTCCCCCTCCTCTCCTCTCCTCCCCTCCTCCCCCTCTCTCCTCCCTCCCCCTCTCCCTTCCTTCCTCTTACTTCCTCATCTTCCTCTCCCTCCCCCTCCTCCTCTTCCTCCACCCTCTTCCTTTTCATCTTCCTTCCTCATCTTCCTCTCCCTCCTCCTTTTCCTCTTCCTTCCTCATCCTCCTCTCCTCTTCCTCTCCCTTCCTCCTCTTCCTCCATCCTCTTCCTTCCTCATCCTTCCTCTTCCTCCATCCTCTTCCTTTTCCTCTTCCTTCCTCATCTTCCTCTCCTCTTCCTCCCCTTCCTCCTCATCCTCTTCCTTTTCCTCTTTCTTCCTCCTCTTCCTCTCCCCCTCCTCCTCTTTCTCTCCCTCTTCCTTTCCTCTTCCTCTCCTCCTCTCCCTCCATCTCCTCTTCCTCCCTCCTACTCTTCCTCCTCTTCCTCTGCCCCCCTCCTCCCCCTCCTCCTCTTGTCTCTGTGCTGAATTGTAATAAAGCTTTTCAAAGATCAGTTGTGTGATAGACGCACACCAGATGAATACAGATGTCAGGGGATTGCATCATACAATAGTGTGTGTCTGTGTGTGTGTGTGTGTGTGTATGTGTGTGTCTGTATATTTGTGTATGTCTGTGTGTGTGTGTGTGTGTGTGTGTGTGTGTGTGTGTGTGTGTGTATGTCTGTGTGTGTGTGTGTGTGTGTGTGTTGCTGTCAGAGAGAGAGAGAGAGAGACTCGTTGTCCCTGACGACGGTGTTCCGTGTTGCCTGGCAACAGCGCTAACAATGGGCCTGCCACCAGTGTTCTAGAATGTGGGCGTGGCCTGACAGCGCGGGAGAAAGGGGGGAGGGGGAGAGAGGGGGGGGGGGCAGTTCTGTCCGCTTGTCACCAAAAACATTGAGATGTAAATGATTCATAATCGTCTTAAATCTGAAAATAAAACAAGTTTTATTTAATCAGCAACCACTTCATTTATATATTTATTTATAAATAAATACATTTATATATATATTAATATATTTTTTGTTTTTTTATAATAATAATAATAATAATAATAATGTATACTTTATTAATCCCACAAGGGGAAATAACAATTTACACTCTGTTGTTATTACACACAGGAACTACACACACATGCTCAGTACTATACATGCACTAATGGAGAATGTCAGAGTGGGGGGGGGGGCTGCCCCGAGAGCAGTTGGGGGTTCGGTGCCTTGCTCCAGAGCACGTCGGCAGTGCCCAGGAGGTGAACTGGCACCTCTCCAGCTACCAGTCCACCACCAGACTTTGGTCCGTACCGGACTTGAACCACGACCCTCCGGTTCCAAGGATGTGTGCATCTCTGTGTGTGTGTGTGTGTGTGTGCATGCATGTGTGCGTGTGTCGTGTGTGTATGTGTGTGTGTGTGTGTGTGTGTGTGTGTGTGTGTGTGTGTGTGTGTGTGTGTGTGTGTGTGTGTGTGTGTGTAACAGCCATTTAATGGATCCCTGATAGTCTTAATTAGTGGGAAGTCTCTCCCTCGAGGCTCGTTATCGCTCTTAGTTCTCCTCCGGAGGAAGAGGGGAAAGAAGAGAAGGAAGAGAAAGAAAAGAGGTGGAGGAAATGGAGAAGGAAGATGGAAAGAAGAAAGGAGTGAAAGAAGAGGGAAAGGAGTAAAAAAGGGAAAGGAGTGAAAGAAGATGGAAAGAAGAAAGGAGTGAAAGAAGGGCGGTGGCTCCATCTGCTGGTGAGAAACACAAACTGCAGCAACTCATGTTCTCAAGTCAAAACTACCAAAATACAATATATAATATTATATAATAACATGATTGATATATTTTTTTTCATGTAATATATTATATATTGAACAATGACAGCAGTCCACAGATGTGCTGTCTATAATATATAATAATACATATAAATAATAATAAATATATATAATACAGTAGGCAGCAGAAACAGCTTCATCATCTTTATTAAAAGATCAGACAATGAAAATATAAAAAATCAGCAGTTCTTATTTTCTCCAGTTTGTCCTGCAAACAGTCCAGTGTGTGTGTGTGTGTGTGTGTGTGTGTGTGTGTGTGTCCTACGTGGCCGTTTGTGTGTGTGTGTGTGTGTGTGTGTGTCCGTCCTACGTGGCCGTATGTGTGTGTGTGTGTGTGTGTGTGCCTACGTGGCCGTATGTGTGTCCTATCGTGGCCGTATGTGTGTGTGTGTGTGTGTGTGTGTCCGTCCTACGTGGCCGTGTGTGTGTGTGCCTATCGTGGCCGTATGTGTGTGTGTGTGTGTGTGTGTGTGCCTACGTGGCCGTATGTGTGTGTGTGTGTGTGTGTGTGTGTGTGTGTGCGTCCTACGTGGCCGTGTGTGTGTGTGTGTGTGTGTGTGTGTCCTACGTGGCCGTGTGTGTGTGTGTGTGTGTGTGTGTGTTGTGTGTGTGTCCTACGTGGCCGTGTGTGTGTGTGTGTGTGTGTGTGTCGTCCTACGTGGCCGTATGTGTGTGTGTGTGTGTGTGTGTGTCCGTCCTACGTGGCCGTGTATGTGTCCTACGTGGCTGTGTGTGTCGCGTCCTACGTGGCCGTGTATGTGTGTGTGTGTGTGTGTGTGTGTGTGTGTGTCCGTCCTACGTGGCCGTGTGTATGTGTGTGTGTGTGTGTGTGTGTGCCGTCCTACGTGGCCGTATGTGTGTGTGTGTGTGTGTGTGTGTGCCGTCCTACGTGGCCGTATGTGTGTGTGTGTCCCAGACGTTTTTCACCGAGCGTTCTTCACCGCCCGGCGACTCCACATCTGAACCGGACGAGCTTGAGTCCCTCCGGCTCTCATGGCTGCCCGCGGTGAGTCGAGAGTTCTTTGGCGGCGAGTCGGCGGGGAGAGCGCGTCTAGACCCGGCCGACGGCGAGCCGGACCCGGCGACGGCGAGCTGGACCCGGCATCCAAGTGGTTTTCAGGTCGCAGACGCGAGTCGGGTTCGCCGGGAGACTCGGACCGGCGGCGGCCATTTTCACGCCATGCTAAGGTAGCGGAGGCTTCGTGGTTCAAGCGTCCGTCAAACGGGTACACGACAGAAGAACGCACGCCGACGGCGCCGTGACTGGGCAACGGCGACGCCGTGTCGGCCGCCGCTCCGGGGCTTCTAGGAGTCGCGTTAAAGGGCAACGAAGCGCCGCCGGAGGACGGCGAGGGATCGACGGATGAGGCGTCGCTGAGGTAAACTCCTGAGAGAACGGCGCCGTTTGCCGATGGGCGCTCCGAGGAAACACTTATGGAAGTGTGGGCGTCGGCGTGTGGTGCCTGGCGGGCGTTTAGGGCGTCGGCGTGCAGCGCCTGGCGGGCGTTTAAGGCGTCGTTACTGCGTGCCGTCGAGGTCGAGGCCCTCCCGTCTTCGGGGCAGTAAGTCCTCGCCGAATAGAAGCCGGCGGGAGACGAAGCCTCGTCACGGCCGAAGTGTTTCTCTCTCATCGACGAATCAAACTCCAGATGTGAGAAGAAGTCACTCGAGGAACTACTTTCCGACGCGGATGAAGCCCGGGAGTCGGCGGCGGGGTCGTGACTCGGCGAGCGTACGCCGGCGGACGGCGTACTGACTCTCGAGGGAGCGTGGGAATGCGCGTCGTCGGCTGGAACGCCGCCAGCGGAGGCGTGCTCTCCTCTCAGCGCCAAAGCGCTCGTAAAATGGCGTTTCAGCGTTGAAATAGGCGGGATGTCCTGGCTCTCGCCACGCACGCCAGCAGAGTGAAGGTCAGCGTCGCCGGGCGACAACCCACCGCTGCCGGGAGCTGCTGCGCCCGTCAAACGCTTTCTGAGGTTAGAATTAAAGTCGGCGGGAGAACTGACGCCGGCGTGTGCGTGCGGTGTGAAGGGAGTCGGGTTTATGCCGACGGCGTGTTTGTGTTTTAACGGCGGCAGCGTGGTTCTGTCGTACGGCCGCGGCGGGGCGTCTTTAGCTTCCTCGCCGAAGCCGCTCTCCTCCGGGCGCTCCAGAGGCGGCGGGCGGGCGGCGGCGCGGCGCGGCGGCGAGTCTACGCCCCAGCGCCGCTCGCCCGGCGGGTTATAAAGTTGAGGCTCAAAGTCGAACGGAGCGCCAGGTTTCGGCGCAGCTATTCCCGCCAGGTCGTCCAGGATGGTTGCTAGGAGACGGCTGTCAGAGTTCGGGACGCCCGGGTCGTTTCCCGCCACAGCGTCTCTGCGATCCGGCGCCTTTGTCTCGCCCCGCGCCGCTTCTTGGTCTCCGTGGTTATCCTCGGCGGGCGATCCCGGCGGCGAGCGGCTGTCCACGTTCTCCACGTCCACGTCGCTGCCGTCGGCGCCGTCGGACCCGCGGTCCAGGATGCGGGCGGGGAGCCGGGCGAGGTCGGCGGCCACGGCGGCGGAGTGCAGCGGCGGGAGAGGAGGAAGGTCGGAGAAGTCGACGGTCTGCTGGCTGCTGAGCGGACTGCTGCTGGCGCTGCCGCCGCTGGCGTCGTCGTTGCCATGGCTACTGTCGCTGTCGAGGGTGATGATCACCGGGGAACTGAAACACAGACGGAGGTCAGACGTAATGTTACTTTACAAAAATAGATTTATGTTTAGATAAATAGATAAATGTTTTTTGCACACGATCAAAGCGTCAAAAACACAAAAAACCCGTTAAAAGCGCCGCCAGTAGAAAGCGAAGCCGGCGTGCGCCCGGCGTACCTGCTGAGTCGGGGGGCGTGGCGGCGCGGCCTCCGGCGGCGCTTGGCGGCGTTCCCGGCGACCGTTCCCTCGTAGATGATCTCCACGCTGGGACTCCGCTCGGCTCGGCTCCGCCGCTTCCTGCTGCCGCTGGACGGAGGGACAGACAGACGCCGTGAGACGGAGGGACAGACAGACAGACGCCGTGAGACGGAGGGACAGACAGACAGACGCCGTGAGACGGAGGGACAGACAGACGCCGTGAGACGGAGGGACAGACAGACAGACGGCGTGAGACGGAGGGACAGACAGACAGACGGCGTGAGACGGAGGGACAGACAGACAGACGGCGTGAGACGGAGGGACAGACAGACGGCGTGTGTGTGTGTGTGTGTGTGTGAGTGTGAGTGTGTGTGAGTGAGTGAGTGTGTGTGTGTGTGTGTGTGTGTGTGTGTGAGTGTGAGTGTGTGTGAGTGAGTGAGTGTGTGTGTGTGTGTGTGTGTGTGTGTGTGTGTGTGTGTGTGTGTGTGTGTGTGTGTAGTGAGTGTGTGTGTGTGTGTGTGTAGTCCAATTTGGAATATGAGTGTGTGTAATTGTAGTTTTTCAGGACGGGCGTCACACTGAAGATGCTGTTGCTAAGCAACCCCGTCTAACTCTGTGAGAAACAGGAACAGGAAGCGGCGTGTCTCACCTCTTCCTGCTCGGCTTCCAGGTCGGGTCGGCGGCGGCGTCCAGGTGGCGGCTCTTGTACTTCCTCTTTCCTCCGGGCTTCTCCCGTTGGTGATGGTTGCCGGGCAACGGCGAGGGCGCCGGCGGCGGCGAGGAGGAGGAGGAGGAGGAAGAAGAAGAACGGGGGGGGGAGGAGGGAGGAGGAGGAGGAGGGAGGAAGCTCCCAGCTGGAGTCCGGAGACGAGTCCCCGCCGGAGAGGCACGGCGAGCGTTGTCGCCCCCGGCGACCGGGATGTGTCATGGCGGGGAAGATGGAGCGGTTTGGGTTGGACAGCGTGCCGCTCTTCCTCTCCCTCCTCCTCCTCCTCCTCGCCTCGCCGGACTTCCTGTCCCGGCGGCTCGCCATCTCGCTCTCTGCCGGCGTCGCCGCGGCGCTGCTCCCCCCGAGCTGACGGACAGGCGCCGCTCCTCGCCGCCGCCGTCAGGCTCCGCCCTGCAGCTGGAGCTGGGACAGGAAACGGTTAGACCGGCTGGACGCTGATTGGCTGAAAGGCTGATTTATATCTGTGTGTGTGTCTCTCTCTCTCGTGTGTGTGTGTGTGTGTGTGTGTCTGTGTGTGTGTGTGTGTGTCTCTGTGTGTGTGTGTGTGTGTCTCTGTGTGTGTGTGTGTGTGTGTGTCTGTGTGTGTGTGTGTGTGTGTGTGTGTGTGTGTGTGTGTGTGTGTCTGTGTGTGTGTGTGTGTGTGTGTGTGTGTGTGTGTGTGTGTGTGTGTGTGCTGTGTGTGTGTGTGTGTGTGTGCTCGTGTGTGTGTGTGTGTGTGTGTGTGTGTGTGTCTCTATGTGTGTGTGTTTATATGTGTGTGTCTCTCTGTGTGTGTGTGTGTGTTTATATGTGTGTGTCTGTGTGTGTGTGTCTCTCTGTGTGCGCGTATGCGTGCGTGTGTGTGTGTCTCTGTCTTTGTGTGTGTGTGTGTGTGTGTGTGTGTTTGGTTGTGTCTTTCTGTGTGTGTGTGTCTCTCTCGTGTGTGTGTGTGTGTGTGTGTGTGTGTGTGTGTGTGTGTGTGTGTGTGTGTGTGTGTGTGTGTGTGTGTGTACCTGCAGGCGCGGGAGCTGCAGGG
>CM057255.1:22127139-22137139 GCA_029931835.1 Etheostoma nigrum
GGGGTCCTTTCTGGTGTGGTAGACCCCGGCCTCTATTGAGCCTGTACTGGGGTCCTTTCTGGTGTGGTAGACCCCGGCCTCTATTGATCCTGTACTGGGGTCCTGCTGGGTCTCTATTGATCCTGTACTGGGGTCCTGCCTGGTGTGGTAGACCCCGGCCTCTATTGATCCTGTACTGGGGTCCTGCCTGGTGTGGTAGACCCCGGCCTCTATTGATCCTGTACTGGGGTCCTGCCTGGTGTGGTAGACCCCGGCCTCTATTGATCCTGTACTGGGGTCCTGCCTGGTGTGGTAGACCCCGGCCTCTCTTGATCCTGTACTGAGTGCCTGTTCTTGTGCTGCCATGGTTACGGCCTCTGTGCTGTCCTTCAGTCCGGCCTTTTCCAGCCACTGGTAGGATTTCTTGATATCAGACACTTCTTCTATTTGTCTTGGTACACGCCGTGCAGCGTCCCTCCATGACGGTTCTTCTTCTTCCTTGTCCTGAGGTATTCACTAAGCCCTTCATCTTTGTTATTGGGGCTTGGGACCCATAGTCTCTGCATGTAACCCCTCTCACTGGGGTTGCTTGTATAGTAGCATCGCATCAGATCCATGTTTTCTGCTCTAGTCCATGTATGTCTTGTTCCAGCAGCCCATTTCTCATCAGGTCGCCCTGGTTCCCTAGCAACTGGACCTTGTTAACCCGGTATGGTTCTTGTATTTACGGTTTCACTCATGGCTGAGGTAGGCCGGTAGCATTAAGGACCTTGCCTTGCCTGACCGGGAATCGAACCGACAATCACCTGTGTCAGTGACATTGTGTGTATATTTGTGTATATATGTGTGTATATTAGTATATTTGTGTATATTAGTATATTTGTGTATATTAGTATATGTGTGTATATTAGTATATGTGTGTATATTTGTGTATATGTTTGTATATTTGTATATCTGTGTATATTTGTATATGTGTGTATATGCGTGTATATTTGTGTATATATTTGTGTATATTTGTGTATATGTGTGTATATGTGTGTATATGTGTGTATATTTGTGTATATTAGTATATATGTGTGTATATTTGTGTATATTTGTGTATATTAGTATATATGTGTATATTTGTGTATATTTGTGTATATGTGGGTATATGTGTGTATATGTGTGTATATTTGTGTATATTTGTGTATATGTGGGTATATTTGTGTATATGTGTGTATATTTGTGTATATGTGGGTATATGTGTGTATATTTGTGTATATGTGGGTATATGTGTGTATATTTGTGTATATTAGTATATATGTGTGTATATTTGTGTATATGTGGGTATATGTGTGTATATGTGGGTATATGTGTGTATATTTGTGTATATTAGTATATATGTGTGTATATTTGTGTATATGTGGGTATATGTGTGTATATTTGTGTATATGTGTGTATATTTGTGTATATGTGGGTATATGTGTGTATATTTGTGTATATGTGGGTATATGTGTGTATATTTGTGTATATTAGTATATATGTGTGTATATTTGTGTATATTTGTGTATATTTGTGTGTATTTGTGTGTATTTGTGTGTATTTGTGTGTATTTTAGGTGAAGCCTCTCCGGAGCAGCAGGTGGAGGTGTTGAGACGGTTACAAACCGGAAGTAGCAGAGAGCAGCGGTGTAAACAGACCACGCGCCCCGTGTTTTCGGTTTGACGGTTGAATGAGACGATGGCGATCTTCAGCAGACGGACTCTGGACCGGATCTACTCTGCGGTACGGTGCTAACGGTGCCCGCTGGGCCCCGGTACCGGAGAGACAGCCCGGTCTGTAGCAGCTAGCTAACGGTTAGCAACCGCGGCTAGCGTTAGCATGGTTACGGTACAACGGGGCACCGGGAGTTAGTTAGTTAGTTAGTTAGTTAGTTAGTTATCACTCTGTATGTGGTGATAATTTACGGTGCCCAGACGTCCCCGGTTTCCGCTACTCTATACACGCTAAAAGTAGTGATTATTTACATGGAGTCTGGTGGAGATATGCTGCTCTATACACGCTAAAAGTAGTGATTATTTACATGGAGTCTGGTGGAGATATGCTGCTCTATACACGCTAAAAGTAGTGATTATTTACATGGAGTCTGGTGGAGATATGCTGCTCTATACATGCTAAAAGTACTGATTATTTACATGGAGTTTGGTGGAGATATGCTGCTCTATACATGCTAAAAGTAGTGATTATTTACATGGAGTCTGGTGGAGATATGCTGCTCTATACACACTAAAAGTAGTGATTATTTACATGGAGTCTGGTGGAGATATGCTGCTCTATACACGCTAAAAGTAGTGATTATTTACATGGAGTCTGGTGGAGATATGCTGCTCTATACACGCTAAAAGTAGTGATTATTTACATGGAGTCTGGTGGAGATATGCTGCTCTATACATGCTAAAAGTACTGATTATTTACATGGAGTTTGGTGGAGATATGCTGCTCTATACATGCTAAAAGTAGTGATTATTTACATGGAGTCTGGTGGAGATATGCTGCTCTATACACACTAAAAGTAGTGATTATTTACATGGAGTCTGGTGGAGATATGCTGCTCTATACACACTAAAAGTAGTGATTATTTACATGGAGTCTGGTGGAGATATGCTGCTCTATACACGCTAAAAGTAGTGATTATTTACATGGAGTCTGGTGGAGATATGCTGCTCTATACACACTAAAAGTAGTGATTATTTACATGGAGTCTGGTGGAGATATGCTGCTCTATATATGCTAAAAGTAGTGATTATTTACATGGAGTCTGGTAGAGATATGCTGCTCTATACACGCTAAAAGTAGTGATTATTTACATGGAGTCTGGTGGAGATATGCTGCTCTATACACGCTAAAAGTAGTGATTATTTACATGGAGTCTGGTGGAGATATGCTGCTCTATACATGCTAAAATCACTGATTATTTACATGGAGTCTGGTGGACTTTTATGTTTTAAAAATGATCCTAATCTTTAACAGAAAGGTCGACCTCCTTAGAAATCCTTTCCATAATGTTATCAGACACTTAGAATATTAATCTGAGTCTGTCAGCAGCAAAACGAGCACTTTATGAACATAAATACAAGCTGGACAATTCTCCCATTAACTTCCATTGTAGCTTGTTTCTCTGCTGCCGACTGCAGCGATCTCGTTTCATACTGCATCAATGTCAAAGGAACATCTTTCCTCAATAGTTTATATTGTATCTGATACTCAGCTCTAGGTCTAGTGTCCCCGTTTTAAGTTTTACAAACATTAAAAACATGACGTGTTTTGGAGGTATTTACGCTTCTGAGCTGAAAATGTCTCCGGACTTAGTCTGAGACATCTGGTCACCTTATGATAATTAAATCAGACTAATAGCGTTTAGCAGCATAACATCATCATGTCGAGTCTGTTCTGAACCAATCAGCTGTTAGATCAGCTGAGAGGACAGCGTTTCCCAGCATGCACTGCGGCCGCCTTGCTCCTATGAGGTCATCTCCAACGCGCCTAATGCTCTTCTTCTCTCTTTGTGTCAGGTGCTGCTGTCTGTGGTGGTGTTGTCCTGGTCGTATGTGATCTACGCCAGCAGGGTTGCAGCCAATTGGATGCTGGAGGAAAGGACCGCCCTCCTGAGGCAGCACTGACAGCTGATTGGCTGCTGCAGGAAAGGACCTCCCTCCTGAGGCAGCACTGACAGTTGATTGGCTGCTGCAGGAAAGGACCGCCCTCCTGAGGCAGCACTGACAGCTAATTGGATGCTGGAGGAAAGGACCGCCACTCACCTCAGTGAGTGAGGTGAACGTGTAAGATGTTTCCATGACAACCGCTTTGTCTCTCCGAGAGAGTGTGTGTGATGTATTCAGTAATTAAAAGCGTGTTCTGTGTGTGTGTGTGTGTGTGTGTGTCTCTCTCTGTGTGTGTGTGTGTGTCTGTGTGTGTGTGTGTGTGTGTGTGTGTGTGTGTGATGTATTCAGTAACTAAAAGCTTGTTTGATGTGTGTCCTCAGAAATGTAAATGATCTCAACACAATGGGCGACCGAGAGAGAGAGAGGGCCTCTTCTGGTGAGTACTCATTCTATTACACACACACACACACACACACACACACACACACACACACACACACACACACACACACAGAGACACACACACACTCTCATTCATCTCATCAGTAATTAAAAAGCTGCTTTTCTTCTTCTCTGCGCAGACGTAACAAAGTAAAAATATACACAGAGATAAAATACTGCATGTAGTATCAGACAGGGACCGTGTACAATTACACATTCACCTGCACGATATATATAATAGTGAGGAAAATAAGTATTTGAACACGCTGCTATTTTGCAAGTTCTCCCACTTAGAAATCATGGAGGGTCTGAAATTGGTGCATGTCCACTGTGAGAGACATAATCTAAAAAAACATCCAGAAATCACAATGTATGATTTTTTAACTATTTATTTGTATGATACAGCTGAAAATAAGTATTTGAACACCTGTCTATCAGCTAGAATTCTGACCCTCAAAGACCTGTTAGTCTGCCTTCAAAATGTCCACCTCCACTCCATTTATTATCCTAAATTAGATGCACCTGTTTGAGGTCGATAGCTGCATAAAGACACCTGTCCACCCCATACAATCAGTAAGAATCCAACTACTAACATGGCCAAGACCAAAGAGCTGTCCAAAGACACTAGAGACTAAATTGTCCACCTCCACAAGGCTGGAAAGGGCTACGGGGACATGTCCAAGCAGCTTGGTGAAAAAAGGTCCACTGTTGGAGCAATCATTAGAAAATGGAAGAAGCTAAACATGACTGTCAATCTCCCTCGGACTGGGGCTCCATGCAAGATCTCACCTCGTGGGGTCTCAATGATCCTAAGAAAGGTGAGAAATCAGCCCAGAACTACACGGGAGGAGCTGGTCCATGACCTGAAAAAGCCCAGAAACCTGACTGATCTAGAGAAGATCTGTGTGGAGGAGTGGGCCAAAATCCCTTCTGCAGTGTGTCAAACCTGGTGAAGAACTACAGGAAACGTTTGACCTCTGGAACTGCAAACAAAGGCTACTGGACCAAATATTAACATTGATTTTCTCAGGTGTTCAAATACTTATTTACAGCTGTATCATACAAATAAATAGTTAAAAAATCATACATTGTGATTTCTGGATATTTTTTTTTTAGATGATGTCTCTCACAGTGGACATGCACCTACGAGGACAATTTCAGACCCCTCCATGATTTCTAAGTGGGAGAACTTGCAAAATAGCAGCGTGTTCAAATACTTATTTTCCTCACTGTATATATAACTTATAGCTGTGTGATATTGTGAGTTGTGTTCTGTAGGATTAATATATATTTATACTTGGTTATTAATATAAATACTTCATTGAGAACATTTACAGAGACAGAGAGAGATTCTATTCACAAAACCACTTCAAACACTCCTAATATATTCTCTCTCATCTGTAATTAACAACCTGCTACACGCACACAATCACACACACACACACACACACATACAGACACGCACACACACACACATACAGACACGCACACACACACACACACACATACAGACACGCACACACACACACATACAGACACGCACACACACACACATACAGACACGCACACACACACACATACAGACACACACACACACACACATACAGACACACACACACACACACATACAGACACGCACACACACACACATACAGACACACACACACACACACACACACATACAGACACGCACACACACACACATACAGACACACACACACACACACACACACATACAGACACGCACACACACACACATACAGACACGCACACACACACACACACACACACATACAGGGATAATTAAATGAGTTTCTCTCATTTTAAATATTTTTGTCGCTCTTTGTCCTTCATCCAGCCGCCGTCACCATGGTAACCGTGATGTGTGTCCTCTCTCTCGTCTCCAGGTGATCGGAGAGGACGAGCGTCTCGGTCAGACTCGCGACACGGGGACATCCTGTCGTCCCTCCAGCCCGCCGTGAATATTCAGAACGAGACAGCACGTCTCCATTCATAAGAAAAACTGCAAATACTACAACACAGAGACACAAAACTGCAAATATTTTTACTTTTATTTGAGAGACATAGAGTTTAGACACGATGATGAGGGACATGCACATATTTTGTTTATTATCTACATTCTAAGTATTAGAACCCGACCGATATATATCGGCATTCATAATGAATGAATATAAAACAAAATTAAATATTCATTCATCAGAATCATTAATAATGACAGATAAATGATTGGGAGATATATATATATAATTGTGTGTGTGTATATATGTATATATATATGTGTGTATATATATATACATATATATATATATATATGTGTGTGTGTATATATATATATACACTCACCGGCCACTTTATTAGGTACCCCATGCTAGTAACGGGTTGGACCCCCTTTTGCCTTCAGAACTGCCTCAATTCTTCGTGGCATAGATTCAACAAGGTGCTGGAAGCATTCCTCAGGGAGTTTGGTCCATATTGACATGATGGCATCACACAGTTGCCGCAGATTTGTCGGCTGCACATCCATGATGCGAATCTCCCGTTCCACCACATCCCAAAGATGCTCTATTGGATTGAGATCTGGTGACTGTGGAGGCCATTTGAGTACAGCGAACTCATTGTCATGTTCAAGAAACCAGTCTGAGATGATTCCAGCTTTATGAGATGGCGCATTATCCTGCTGAAAGTAGCCATCAGAAGTTGGGTACATTGTGGTCATAAAGGGATGGACATGGTCAGCAACAATACTCAGGTAGGCTGTGGCGTTGCAACGATGGTCAATTGGTACCAAGGGGCCCAAAGAGTGCCAAGAAAATATTCCCCACACCATGACACCACCACCACCAGCCTGAACCGTTGATACAAGGCAGGATGGATCCATGCTTTCATGTTGTAGACGCCAAATTCTGACCCTACCATCCGAACGTCGCAGCAGGAATCGAGACTCATCAGACCAGGCAACGTTTTTCCAATCTTCTATTGTCCAATTTCGATGAGCTTGTGCAAATTGTAGCCTCACTTTCCTGTTCCTAGCTGAAAGGAGTGGCACCCGGTGTGGTCTTCTGCTGCTGTAGCCCATCTGCCTCAAAGTTCGACGTACTGTGCGTTCAGAGATGCTCTTCTGCCCACCTTGGTTGTAACGGGTGGTAATTTGAGTCACTGTTGCCCTTCTATCAGCTCGAACCAGTCTGGCCATTCTCCTCTGACCTCTGGCATCAACAAGGCATTTCCGCCCACAGAACTGCCGCTCACTGGATGTTTTTTCTTTTTCGGACCATTCTCTGTAAACCCTAGAGATGGTTGTGCGTGAAAATCCCAGTAGATTAGCAGTTTCTGAAATACTCAGACCAGCCCTTCTGGCACCAACAATCATGCCACGTTCAAAGTCACTCAAATCACCTTTCTTCCCCATACTGATGCTCGGTTTGAACTGCAGGAGATTGTCTTGACCATGTCTACATGCCTAAATGCACTGAGTTGCCGCCATGTGATTGGCTGCTTAGAAATTAAGTGTTAACGAGCAGTTGGACAGGTGTACCTAATAAAGTGGCCGGTGAGTGTATATATATATGTGTGTGTGTATATATATGTGTATATATATATATGTGTGTGTGTATATATATATATATATACACACACATATATATATGTGTGTGTGTGTGTGTGTATGTGTGTGTATATATATATATATATACAGTATATGTGTTAAATGATTCTGATTTTATATTTAATAAATATAAACGGACGGCCCTGTCGGTACTCTGATTATTTTGTTGATGTTTTTTTGTTTAAGTTTCATATCTTAAGTTTGTATTTTTCTACATTTTATTTATTAGAACTTTAATATGTTTTGATGTTCTGTTGTGACAATAAAACAAATTATCATATTATTTGAGTGAGAACTCATAAATAACTGATATTAGGACATCTGGTTATGTTCTTATGTTTCTGGATTTCTTCTTAAATATATTTCGGCATGTCGGATATTTAAGTAACAAGATATTTGGACCGTATCGGCCTTAAACCTCCATCGGTCGGCGGTAACGAGTTTCCTGTTTGCTTGTTGTTATGTCGGATGGATTTACTTGTTGTTTTTATGAATATTGTTCTGATGCTTTGGCAACAAATGGAGTTACTGTCACGCTAATCAAGCAATATGTCATGTAAAAGGTTCTCAATGTTGTACTTACAGTACTCATGTACATGTACCATAGATACTTTAGTTACTTTCCACTAGTGACTATAACTAGAGAGAGAGAGAGATGCTAACGTTAGCTAAACAAAGTGGTGGAGCGAGCTAGAGAGAGAGATGCTAACGTTAGCTAAACAAAGTGGTGGAGCGAGCTAGAGAGAGAGATGCTAAAGTTAGCTAAACAAAGTGGTGGAGCGAGCTAGAGAGAGAGATGCTAACGTTAGCTAAACAAAGTGGTGGAGCGAGCTATAGAGAGAGATGCTAACGTTAGCTAAACAAAGTGGTGGAGCGAGCTAGAGAGAGAGATGCTAACGTTAGCTAAACAAAGTGGTGGAGCGAGCTAGAGAGAGAGATGCTAATGTTAGCTAAACAAAGTGGTGGAGCGAGCTAGAGAGAGATGCTAACGTTAGCTAAACAAAGTGGTGGAGCGAGCTAGAGAGAGAGATGCTAACGTTAGCTAAACAAAGTGGTGGAGCGAGCTAGAGAGAGAGATGCTAACGTTAGCTAAACAAAGTGGTGGAGCGAGCTAGAGAGAGAGATGCTAACGTTAGCTAAACAAAGTGGTGGAGCGAGCTAGAGAGAGAGATGCTAACGTTAGCTAAACAAAGTGGTGGAGCGAGCTAGAGAGAGAGATGCTAACGTTAGCTAAACAAAGTGGTGGAGCGAGCTAGAGAGAGAGATGCTAACGTTAGCTAAACAAAGTGGTGGAGCGAGCTAGAGAGAGAGATGCTAAAGTTAGCTAAACAAAGTGGTGGAGCGAGCTAGAGAGAGAGATGCTAAAGTTAGCTAAACAAAGTGGTGGAGCGAGCTAGAGAGAGAGATGCTAAAGTTAGCTAAACAAAGTGGTGGAGCGAGCTAGAGAGAGAGATGCTAACATTAGCTAAACAAAGTGGTGGAGCGAGCTAGAGAGAGAGATGCTAACGTTAGCTAAACAAAGTGGTGGAGCGAGCTATAGAGACAGATGCTAACATTAGCTAAACAAAGTGGTGGAGCGAGCTAGAGAGAGAGATGCTAAAGTTAGCTAAACAAAGTGGTGGAGCGAGCTAGAGAGAGAGATGCTAAAGTTAGCTAAACAAAGTGGTGGAGCGAGCTAGAGAGAGAGATGCTAAAGTTAGCTAAACAAAGTGGTGGAGCGAGCTAGAGAGAGAGATGCTAAAGTTAGCTAAACAAAGTGGTGGAGCGAGCTAGAGAGAGATGCTAACGTTAGCTAAACAAAGTGGTGGAGCGAGCTAGAGAGAGAGATGCTAACGTTAGCTAAACAAAGTGGTGGAGCGAGCTAGAGAGAGAGATGCTAACGTTAGCTAAACAAAGTGGTGGAGCGAGCTAGAGAAAAAACCGAGAGAGATGCTAATGTTAACTTTTCCCGATGTTTTGTCACTTTTTTCGATGTTTTTGTTGATTTTTTTTTTCCTGCGTTTTTTGAGTCTTTCTCCGACATTTTTATCACTTTTTTCAACATTATTTTATGAATTATTTTTTCAAATCGTATAAAATGTAATTAAACCCAAATATGAAGAACGTAGTGAACTGACGATCTATTTGAGACCTCGGCTGTTCTCTGAGATTAACGCCGATGTTTCCGTGCCCGCTGCGACGAGGAGTACGCCTCTATATACGGGCGCACGCTCTACAGCTGGGCTAACCGGGCGCCCGTTGTCTCTAAACAGGAAGTTATGAATCTGTTGAAGATAAAACACGTCGCGACCGGATGTGAGTCACGCGTCTCTCT
>CM057255.1:22142139-22144639 GCA_029931835.1 Etheostoma nigrum
TTAATTAAGACAGTTCCTGGTCTACCTGAATCCCCAGTTCAGTGGGGTCTCCTCGTTAAGGGTTAATTGAGACAGTTCCTGGTCTACCTGAAGCCCCAGTTCAGGGGGATCTACTCGTTAAGGGTTAATTAAGACAGTTCCTGGTCTACCTGAAGCCCCAGTTCAGGGGGGTCTCCTCGTTAAGGGTTAAGTAAGACAGTTCCTGGTCTACTTGAAGCCCCAGTTCAGGGGGATCTACTCGTTAAGGGTTAAGTAAGACAGTTCCTGGTCTACCTGAAGCCCCAGTTCAGGGGGGTCTCCTCGTTAAGGGTTAAGTAAGACAGTTCCTGGTCTACCTGAAGCCCCAGTTCAGGGGGGTCTCCTCGTTGAGGGTTAAGTAAGACAGTTCCTGGTCTACCTGAAGCCCCAGTTTAGGGGGGTCTCCTCGTTAAGGGTTAAGTAAGACAGTTCCTGGTCTACCTGAAGCCCCAGTTCAGAGGGATCTCCTCGTTAAGGGTTAATTAAGACAGTTCCTGGTCTACCTGAAGCCCCAGTTCAGTGGGGTCTCCTCGTTAAGGGTTAATTAAGACAGTTCCTGGTCTACCTGAAGCCCCAGTTCAGAGGGATCTCCTCGTTAAGGGTTAATTGAGACAGTTCCTGGTCTACTTGAAGCCCCAGTTCAGGGGGGTCTCCTCGTTAAGGGTTAAGTAAGACAGTTCCTGGTCTACCTGAAGCCCCAGTTCAGGGGGATCTCCTCGTTAAGAAGGACATCGTTGAGGCTTCCTTTTGGACAGTACTCGGTCACTATGGCAACGTTAGGCACCTCCACACACCCGCCAATGAACTTACACAGGTTGGGGTGATCGAGCTCCCTGGAGACAGAGAGAGAGAGATATAAATATAAATACAATGTTAATAATATTAGATGATGAATAAGGTGTGTGTGTGTGTGTGTGTGTGTGTGTGTGTGTCTGTGTGTGTCTGAGTGTGTGTGTGTGTGTGTGTGTGTGTGTGTGTACCTGACTTGTTTGACTTCCTGTCTGATGGTCTTGGAGAGAGAGAACGTTTTACTCTGAATCCTCTTGATGGCGACCGACCGTCCATCACTGACAACACAAATACTTCAAATACTTTAAATACTTCAAATACTTTAAATACTTCAAATACTTTAACTACTTTAAGTAAGCCAGACTGTTATACAGTGAGGAAAATAAGTATTTGAACACGCTGCTATTTTGCAAGTTCTCCCACTTAGAAATCATGGAGGGTCTGAAATTGTCCTCGTAGGTGCATGTCCACTGTGAGAGACATAATCTAAAAAAAACATCCAGAAATCACAATGTATGATTTTTTAACTATTTATTAGTATGATACAGCTGCAAATAAGTATTTGAACACCTGAGAAAATCAATGTTAATATTTGGTCCAGTAGCCTTTGTTTGCAGTTCCAGAGGTCAAACGTTTCCTGTAGTTCTTCACCAGGTTTGACACACTGCAGAAGGGATTTTGGCCCACTCCTCCACACAGATCTTCTCTAGATCAGTCAGGTTTCTGGGCTTTTTCAGGTCATGGACCAGCTCCTCCCGTGTAGTTCTGGGCTGATTTCTCACCTTTCTTAGGATCATTGAGACCCCACGAGGTGAGATCTTGCATGGAGCCCCAGTCCGAGGGAGATTGACAGTCATGTTTAGCTTCTTCCATTTTCTAATGATTGCTCCAACAGTGGACCTTTTTTCACCAAGCTGCTTGGACATGTCCCCGTAGCCCTTTCCAGCCTTGTGGAGGTGGACAATTTAGTCTCTAGTGTCTTTGGACAGCTCTTTGGTCTTGGCCATGTTAGTAGTTGGATTCTTACTGATTGTATGGGGTGGACAGGTGTCTTTATGCAGCTAACGACCTCAAACAGGTGCATCTAATTTAGGATAATAAATGGAGTGGAGGTGGACATTTTGAAGGCAGACTAACAGGTCTTTGAGGGTCAGAATTCTAGCTGATAGACAGGTGTTCAAATACTTATTTTCAGCTGTATCATACAAATAAATAGTTAAAAAATCATACATTGTGATTTCTGGATGTTTTTTTAGATTATGTCTCTCACAGTGGACATGCACCTACGAGGACAATTTCAGACCCTCCATGATTTCTAAGTGGGAGAACTTGCAAAATAGCAGCGTGTTCAAATACTTATTTTCCTCACTGAATATATATGTATATATCATACTATATATAGTACTATGTTGTGTATATATATATCTATATATCGTACTATATGCCGGAGCAGGTGAAGGGGGTCTTGCGGCTCCCCGGCTGGGTCATGTAGCAGCTGAGAGCCGTCACACAGCTGGTGTTACTGTCGCTGTTACCCACGGCAACGCTCATCATGCTGCCCAGCGTCTGCCGAGCCTCAGGGTCTGCAGGGGGGGACAGAGAGAGACAGAGACATATCAGATGCAGGAGATCAGATATAATGCAGCTTTAAGGAGTCCCCCCCCCCTTTAGGACTGTTACAGTACCTTGTTTT
>CM057255.1:22149639-22162139 GCA_029931835.1 Etheostoma nigrum
TTGGTGGTTCTTTGAGAACTAGGGTTGCAGAGATGCATGAAGGTCTTGCTTGGTTGGAGGTCAAGCATCGACTATCTGTTAATATGTTGGTATATTTTCATGGAATTATTAATACTGGGATTCCTAATGTAATAACCTGATAACATCAGTTATTTTGTATTTGCTTCTCATTTTAAATATGTGAGTTATTAATAAGATGCACAGCTTTTATTTGGTTCAAGTCAAGTGCATTTATTGAAACAAATAGGTTGTTAGTAATAGGTGTTATCATTCTGTGCAGTTATTTGCAGTTAATAATATGTTAATGACGTTTCAAGGTTTGTTTAGTACAGAGGGGAAAAAAAACGTAATAATTGTTTACTTGATGACTTGTGAGAGTTTGATTTCCGGTTGGCCTGGGGGGAATCAGAAGAAGAAGAAGAAGAAGAAGGGAAAAAAACGACATGAGGGGTAGAGAGAGAGAGAAAAAAGTCAAGCAGAGAAGGGGAGTCCAACGATATAGCCTAACTTGTAAACGTGTATTTTAAATACATGGGACTGTGAACTATTTTCCTTATTACGCTACGCGTGCTAGTCGGCATTGTTTACTGCCGGTCAAGTGTGGGCTTGTCGGACTTAAGCCGCTAGCTAGCTTTGCTATAAAAAAAAGCCGCTAGCTAGCTTCGCTATAAAAAAAGCCGCTAGCTAGCTTTGCTATAAAAAAGCCGTTAGCTAGCTTTGCTATAAAAAAGCCGCTAGCTAGCTTCGCTATAAAAAAAGCCGTTAGCTAGCTTCGCTATAAAAAAGCCTTTAGCTAGCTTCGCTATATATAAAAGCCGTTAGCTAGCTTCGCTATAAAAAAAAGCCGCTAGCTAGCTTTGCTATAAAAAAAGCCGTTAGCTAGCTTCGCTATAAAAAAGCCGCTAGCTAGCTTCTCTATAAAAAAAGCCGTTAGCTTGCTTCGCTATAAAAAAAAGCCGTTAGCTAGCTTCACTATAAAAAAAGCCGCTAGCTAGCTTCACTATAAAAAAAAGCCGTTAGCTAGCTTCGCTATAAAAAAAAGCCGCTAGCTAGCTTCGCTATAAAAAAAGCCGCTAGCTAGCTTCGCTATAAAAAAAGCCGTTAGCTAGCTTCGCTATATATAAAAGCCGTTAGCTAGCTTCGCTATAAAAAAAAGCCGCTAGCTAGCTTTGCTATAAAAAAAGCCGTTAGCTAGCTTCGCTATAAAAAAGCCGCTAGCTAGCTTCTCTATAAAAAAAGCCGTTAGCTAGCTTCGCTATAAAAAAAAGCCGTTAGCTAGCTTCACTATAAAAAAAGCCGCTAGCTAGCTTCACTATAAAAAAAGCCGTTAGCTAGCTTCGCTATAAAAAAAAGCCGCTAGCTAGCTTCGCTATAAAAAAAGCCGCTAGCTAGCTTCGCTATAAAAAAAGCCGCTAGCTAGCTTCGCTATAAAAAAAGCCGCTAGCTAGCTTCGCTATAAAAAAAAGCCGCTAGCTAGCTTCGCTATAAAAAAGCCGCTAGCTAGCTTCGCTATAAAAAAAAGCCATTAGCTAGCTTAGCTATAAAAAAAGCCCCTAGCTAGCTTCGCTATAAAAAAGCCGTTAGCTAGCTTCGCTATAAAAAAAAGCCGCTAGCTAGCTTCGCTATAAAAAAAGCCGCTAGCTAGCTTCGCTATAAAAAAAGCCATTAGCTAGCTTCGCTATAAAAAAAGCCGTTAGTTAGCTTCGCTATAAAAAAAAGCTGCTTGCTAGCTTCACTATAAAAAAAGCCGCTAGCTAGCTTCGCTATAAAAAAACTGGTTTTAAAAACAGACTTAGACTACATTTGTTTTTGATATCATAATATTGTCTGGATCGGTTGACCGAGGTTGTATCATGTGCTATATTATTCTGTATTATATTTAGGTTGTTAGTACTTTTTGTATTGTTAGTTGTATTTTTTTGTGAATTTATATATCTGTGAGTAATTTTGGTGGTATTTATTGTCTTTTGGATGAATTGTTTGGACACCAGGAAGACTAGCTGTCGTCTTGGCGTCAGCTAATGGGGATCCTTTGAAATAAACAAATAAACAAATAAACAGAGAATCATCAGAAACAAACACACACACACACACACACACACACACAACACACACACAACACACACACACACACACACACACAGAGAACCGTCAGAAACCAACACACACACACAACACACACACACACACACACACAGAGAACCGTCAGAAACCAACACACACACACAACACACACACACACAACACACACACACACACACACACACAGAGAACCGTCAGAAACCAACACACGCAACACACACACACCTGGAGACAACACAACACACACAACACACACACACACAGAACCGTCAGAAACCAACACACACACGCACATACACACACACACACACACACAATACACACACACACCTGGAGACAAAGCAACACACACACACACACAGAGAGAACCGTCTGAAACCAACACACACGCACACAAACACACAAAAGCAAACTGGGCTGCTGTCGTCAAATAAAATATAATAAATATTATTCCTCGATATTCAAACCTTCAAAATAAAACCAGGATCCGTTTTCATTATTTTACAGTTTATTTACATACATATAGCCTATAATAATAATAATAATAATAATAATACTAATAATAATAATAATACTAATAATAATAATAAACACGCATTAAAGAATAAAACATGTCTCACCCAGAGGAGACACCAAAGTCTTTGTCTTGTCTTCATGTTGCAGACGGACAGAGAGACAGATGTTGGACATCTGCAGCCTCTGAGTGTCGAGTCCAGACTCAGAGAGGAGGAGGGAGGGGAGGGAGGGGAGAGGGAGGGGAGGAGGGGGGAGAGAGGGAGGGTCTAGAGGAGGTGGATGAGAGAGAGAAAGAGAGAGAGAGAGAGAGATAATTCAATTTTATTTATATAGTGCTTAATCACAACAACAGTTATCTCTTTGCCTATAGCAGCGTAACTAACTATAAGCTTTGTCAAAGAGGAAAGTCTTAAGTCTACTCTTAAATGTGGAGACGATGTCTGCCTCCTGAACCCAGACTGGAACCTGGTTCCACAGGAGAGGAGCCTGATAGCTGAACACTCTGGTCCCTGAACCCAGACTGGAACCTGGTTCCACAGGAGAGGAGCCTGATAGCTGAACGCTCTGGACCCTGGACCCAAACTGGAACCTGGTTCCACAGGAGAGGAGCCTGATAGCTGAACGCTCTGGCTCCCATTCTACTTTTAGAGACTCTAGGAACCACAAGTAACCCTGCATTCTGGGAGCGTAGTACTCTTGTAGGGTTGTAAGGTACTATGAGCTCTTTAAGATAAGATGGTGCCTGACCATGAAGAGCTTTGTAGGTGAGAAGAAGGATTTTAAACTCTATTCTGGATTTTACAGGAAGCCAATGCAGAGAAGCTAAAACAGGAGAGATGTGATCTCTTTTCCTGGTTCCTGTCAGAACACGTGCTGCAGCATTCTGGATCAGCTGAAGAGTCTTTATGGACTTTTTCGAGCAGCCTGATAATAGAGAATTGCAGTAATCCAACCTAGAAGTAACAAATGCATGGACTAATTTATCTGCATCATTTTTAGACAGGATATTTTGGATTTTTGCAATATTATGTAGGTGAAAAAAGGAGATCCTTGAAATTTGCTTTATGTGAGAATTAAAGGACATGTCCTGATCAAAGATAACTCCAAGATTCCTCACAGTGGTGCTGGAGGCCAGGGTGGTGCTGGAGGCCAGGGTGATGCCATCCAGAGTAACTATCTCTTTGGATAATGCGTCACGGAGGTGCTTGGGTCCCAGAACAATAACTTCAGTTTTATCTGAGTTTAACATTAGAAAATTACAGCTCATCCAGGTTTTAATATCCTGAAGGCACATTTGAAGTTTAGCTAACTGATTAGTTTCATCCGGCTTGATTGATAAATATAATTGAGTATCATCTGCATAACAATGAAAGTTTATCTGTTTCCTGATAATATTGCCTAAAGGAAGCATACACTCACCGGCCACTTTATTAGGTACCCCATGCTAGTAACGGGTTGGACCCCCTTTTGCCTTCAGAACTGCCTCAATTCTTCGTGGCATAGATTCAACAAGGTGCTGGAAGCATTCCTCAGGGAGTTTGGTCCATATTGACATGATGGCATCACACAGTTGCCGCAGATTTGTCGGCTGCACATCCATGATGCGAATCTCCCGTTCCACCACATCCCAAAGATGCTCTATTTGATTGAGATCTGGTGACTGTGGAGGCCATTTGAGTACAGCAAACTCATTGTCATGTTCAAGAAACCAGTCTGAGATGATTCCAGCTTTATGACATGGCGCATTATCCTGCTGAAAGTAGCCATCAGAAGTTGGGTACATTGTGGTCATAAAGGGATGGACATGGTCAGCAACAATACTCAGGTAGGCTGTGGCGTTGCAACGATGGTCAATTGGTACCAAGGGGCCCAAAGAGTGCCAAGAAAATATTCCCCACACCATGACACCACCACCACCAGCCTGAACCGTTGATACAAGGCAGGATGGATCCATGCTTTCATGTTGTAGACGCCAAATTCTGACCCTACCATCCGAACGTCGCAGCAGAAATCGAGACTCATCAGACCAGGCAACGTTTTTCCAATCTTCTATTGTCCAATTTCGATGAGCTTGTGCAAATTGTAGCCTCACTTTCCTGTTCTTAGCTGAAAGGAGTGGCACCCGGTGTGGTCTTCTGCTGCTGTAGCCCATCTGCCTCAAAGTTCGACGTACTGTGCGTTCAGAGATGCTCTTCTGCCCACCTTGGTTGTAACGGGTGGTAATTTGGGGGCGGCTGTGGCTCAGTGGTAGAGCGGTTGCCTGCCAATCGGAAGGTTGGTGGTTCAATCCCCGGCCCTGCAGTCCCATGTCGAAGTGTCCTTGGGCAAGACACTGAACCCCGAGTTGCCCCCGATGCTGTGTCATCGGAGTGTGAATGTGTGTGCATGTTTATCTGATGAGCAGATGGCACCTTGTACGGCAGCCTCGGCCACAGTGTATGAATGTGTGTGAATGGTGAATGCTTCCTGTACTATGTAAAAGCGCTTTGAGTAGTCGTTCAGACTAGAAAAGCGCTATATAAATACAGCACATTTACATTTAATTTGAGTCACTGTTGCCCTTCTATCAGCTCGAACCAGTCTGGCCATTCTCCTCTGACCTCTGGCATCAACAAGGCATTTCCGCCCACAGAACTGCCGCTCACTGGATGTTTTTTCTTTTTCGGACCATTCTCTGTAAACCCTAGAGATGGTTGTGCGTGAAAATCCCAGTAGATTAGCAGTTTCTGAAATACTCAGACCAGCCCTTCTGGCACCAACAATCATGCCACGTTCAAAGTCACTCAAATCACCTTTCTTCCCCATACTGATGCTCGGTTTGAACTGCAGGATATTGTCTTGACCATGTCTACATGCCTAAATGCACTGAGTTGCCGCCATGTGATTGGCTGCTTAGAAATTAAGTGTTAACGAGCAGTTGGACAGGTGTACCTAATAAAGTGGCCGGTGAGTGTATATAAAGTGAACAGGATTGGACCGAGCACAGATCCTTGTGGGACTCCATAACTAACTTTGGCGTGCACAGAGGATTCATCGTTCACATGAACAAACTGAGATCGATCTGATAAATAAGACTTAAACCAGCTCAGAGCAGTCCCTTTAATACCAATGAAATGTTCCAATCTCTGTAATAAGATATGATGGTCAATGGTATCAAATGCAGCACTAAGATCTAATAACACCAGTACAGAGATAAGTCCTTTGTCTGATGCAATTAGGAGGTCATTAGTAATTTTCACAAGTGCTGTCTCTGTGCTATGATGAGCCCTAAATCTTGACTGAAAATCCTCAAATAAGCTGTTGCTATGCAGAAAGTCACACAGCTGTTTGGCGACTACTTTCTCAAGAATCTTATAGAGAAATGGAAGGTTGGATATAGGTCTATAGTTGTCTAAAACATCTGGATCAAGGTTGGATATAGGTCTATAGTTGGCTAAAACATCTGGATCAAGGTTGGATATAGGTCTATAGTTGTCTAAAACATCTGGATCAAGGTTGGATATAGGTCTATAGTTGTCTAAAACATCTGGATCAAGGTTGGATATAGGTCTATAGTTGTCTAAAACATCTGGATCAAGGTTGGATATAGGTCTATAGTTGTCTAAAACATCTGGATCAAGGTTGGATATAGGTCTATAGTTGTCTAAAACATCTGGATCAAGGTTGGATATAGGTCTATAGTTGTCTAAAACATCTGGATCAAGGTTGGATATACGTCTATAGTTGTCTAAAACATCTGGATCAAGGTTGGATATAGGTCTATAGTTGTCTAAAACATCTGGATCAAGGTTGGATATACACTCACTGGCCACTTTATTAGGTACCCCATGCTAGTAACGGGTTGGACCCCCTTTTGCCTTCAGAACTGCCTCAATTCTTCGTGGCATAGATTCAACAAGGTGCTGGAAGCATTCCTCAGGGAGTTTGGTCCATATTGACATGATGGCATCACACAGTTGCCGCAGATTTGTCGGCTGCACATCCATGATGCGAATCTCCCGTTCCACCACATCCCAAAGATGCTCTATTGGATTGAGATCTGGTGACTGTGGAGGCCATTTGAGTACAGCGAACTCATTGTCATGTTCAAGAAACCAGTCTGAGATGATTCCAGCTTTATGACATGGCGCATTATCCTGCTGAAAGTAGCCATCAGAAGTTGGGTACATTGTGGTCATAAAGGGATGGACATGGTCAGCAACAATACTCAGGTAGGCTGTGGCGTTGCAACGATGGTCAATTGGTACCAAGGGGCCCAAAGAGTGCCAAGAAAATATTCCCCACACCATGACACCACCACCACCAGCCTGAACCGTTGATACAAGGCAGGATGGATCCATGCTTTCATGTTGTAGACGCCAAATTCTGACCCTACCATCCGAACGTCGCAGCAGAAATCGAGACTCATCAGACCAGGCAACGTTTTTCCAATCTTCTATTGTCCAATTTCGATGAGCTTGTGCAAATTGTAGCCTCACTTTCCTGTTCTTAGCTGAAAGGAGTGGCACCCGGTGTGGTCTTCTGCTGCTGTAGCCCATCTGCCTCAAAGTTCGACGTACTGTGCGTTCAGAGATGCTCTTCTGCCCACCTTGGTTGTAACGGGTGGTAATTTGAGTCACTGTTGCCCTTCTATCAGCTCGAACCAGTCTGGCCATTCTCCTCTGACCTCTGGCATCAACAAGGCATTTCCGCCCACAGAACTGCCGCTCACTGGATGTTTTTTCTTTTTCGGACCATTCTCTGTAAACCCTAGAGATGGTTGTGCGTGAAAATCCCAGTAGATTAGCAGTTTCTGAAATACTCAGACCAGCCCTTCTGGCACCAACAATCATGCCACGTTCAAAGTCACTCAAATCACCTTTCTTCCCCATACTGATGCTCGGTTTGAACTGCAGGAGATTGTCTTGACCATGTCTACATGCTTAAATGCACTGAGTTGCCGCCATGTGATTGGCTGCTTAGAAATTAAGTGTTAACGAGCAGTTGGACAGGTGTACCTAATAAAGTGGCTGGTGAGTGTAGGTCTATAGTTGTCTAAAACATCTGGATCAAGGTTGGATATAGGTCTATAGTTGTCTAAAACATCTGGATCAAGGTTGGATATAGGTCTATAGTTGGCTAAAACTTCTGGATCAAGGTTGAATATAGGTCTATAGTTGGCTAAAACATCTGGATCAAGGTTGGATATAGGTCTATAGTTGGCTAAAACTTCTGGATCAAGGTTGGATATAGGTCTATAGTTGTCTAAAACATCTGGATCAAGGTTGGATATAGGCCTATAGTTGGCTAAAACATCTGGATCAAGGTTGGATATAGGTCTATAGTTGTCTAAAACATCTGGATCAAGGTTGGATATAGGCCTATAGTTGGCTAAAACATCTGGATCAAGGTTGGATATAGGTCTATAGTTGTCTAAAACTTCTGGATCAAGATTGGATATAGGTCTATAGTTGGCTAAAACATCTGGATCAAGGTTGGGCTTTTTCAGAAGAGGTTTAATTACAGCTACTTTAAAGTGCTGTGGTACATAGCCTGTTAATAAAGACAGATTGGTTATATCTAGTAGAGAAGTGTTGACTAAGGGTAAAACCTCTTTAAGTAGCCTAGTCGGGATGGGGTCTAAGAGGCAGGTTGATGGTTTAGATGAAGCCTAGTCGGGATGGGGTCTAAGAGGCAGGTTGATGGTTTAGATGAAGCCTAGTCGGGATGGGGTCTAAGAGGCAGGTTGATGGTTTAGATGAAGCCTAGTCGGGATGGGGTCTAAGAGGCAGGTTGATGGTTTAGATGAAGCCTAGTCGGGATGGGGTCTAAGAGGCAGGTTGATGGTTTAGATGAAGCCTAGTCGGGATGGGGTCTAAGAGGCAGGTTGATGGTTTAGATGAAGCCTAGTCGGGATGGGGTCTAAGAGGCAGGTTGATGGTTTAGATGAAGCCTAGTCGGGATGGGGTCTAAGAGGCAGGTTGATGGTTTAGATGAAGCCCAGTCGGGATGGGGTCTAAGAGGCAGGTTGATGGTTTGGATGAAGCCTAGTCGGGTTGGGGTCTAAGAGGCAGGTTGATGGTTTAGATGAAGCCTAGTCGGGATGGGGTCTAAGAGGCAGGTTGATGGTTTGGATGAAGCCTAGTCGGGTTGGGGTCTAAGAGGCAGGTTGATGGTTTAGATGAAGCCTAGTCGGGATGGGGTCTAAGAGGCAGGTTGATGGTTTAGATGAAGCCTAGTCGGGATGGGGTCTAAGAGGCAGGTTGATGGTTTAGATGAAGCCTAGTCGGGATGGGGTCTAAGAGGCAGGTTGATGGTTTGGATGAAGCCTAGTCGGGATGGGATCTAAGAGGCAGGTTGATGGTTTAGATGAAGCCTAGTCGGGATGGGGTCTAAGAGGCAGGTTGATGGTTTAGATGAAGCCTAGTCGGGATGGGGTCTAAGAGGCAGGTTGATGGTTTAGATGAAGCCTAGTCGGGATGGGGTCTAAGAGGCAGGTTGATGGTTTAGATGAAGCCTAGTCGGGATGGGGTCTAAGAGGCAGGTTGATGGTTTAGATGAAGCCCAGTCGGGATGGGGTCTAAGAGGCAGGTTGATGGTTTAGATGAAGCCTAGTTGGGATGGGGTCTAAGAGGCAGGTTGATGGTTTAGATGAAGCCTAGTCGGGATGGGGTCTAAGAGGCAGGTTGATGGTTTAGATGAAGCCTAGTTGGGATGGGGTCTAAGAGGCAGGTTGATGGTTTAGATGAAGCCTAGTCGGGATGGGGTCTAAGAGGCAGGTTGATGGTTTAGATGAAGCCTAGTCGGGATGGGGTCTAAGAGGCAGGTTGATGGTTTAGATGAAGAAATAATTTAATTAAATTGATAAAGATCAAGTGAAGCAAAGCAGTCTAAACATATATCTGGTTTTACAACTGTTTCTAAGGTTCCTGAGTTTAGAGATATGTCAGTGCCAGTTAAAGGCAGGTCTTGGTGGATTTTGCTTCTAATAGTTATAATTTTATCATTGAAGAATCTCATGAAGTCGTTACTACTAAGAGCTATGGGAATACTTGGCTCAGTAGAGCTGTGACCTTCCGTTAGCCTGGCTACAGTACTGAAAAGAAAGAATCTTTGTTTTATTATCTTCTTTTTTAGAGGGGCAACAGAGTCGAGTGTCATTCTCAGCGAGCCTGCTGCACTATCAACAAAATGATCTATTTGGGAGGGACTGAAATTAGCATAGGAGTCCTCCGTTACTTTGTGACTTGGTAATGAATTAAATGCTAATGGAATCACATCCTTAAATTTAGCTACAGCGCTATCAGATAGACATCTTGTAAAGCAGGTTTTGCCTAATGGCGTGTAGTTCAGCAGTATAAACTCAAAAGTTATCAAACAGTGGTCAGATAAAAAGGGATTCTGTGGGAACACTATTAAATGTTCAATTTCAACACCATAGACCAGAACAAGATCGAGGGTGTGGCCAAAACGGTGAGTCGGTTTATGAACACTTTGAGAGAAGCCAATAGAATCTAATAGAGAGATAAACGCAGTACTAAGGCTGTCATTCTCATCGTCCACATGAATATTAAAATCCCCTACAATAAGAACTTTGTGAACTTTAATAATAATAATAATAATAATAATAATAATAATAATAATGATGATAAAGATAATGATAATATTGATGATAATGATAATAATAATGATAATAATAATAATAATAATAATATTGATGATAATGATGATAATGATAATAATAATAATAATAATGATAATAATGATAATAATGATAATAATGATAATGATAATAATGATAATAATGATAATAATGATAATGATAATAATGATAATGATAATAATGATAATGATAATAATGATAATAATGATAATAATGATGATAATGATAATAATGATAATAATGATAATGATAATAATGATAATAATGATAATAATGATAATAATGATAATAATGATAATAATGATAATAATGATAATGATAATAATGATAATAATGATAATAATGATAATGATAATAATGATAATAATGATAATAATGATAATGATAATAATGATAATAATGATAATGATAATAATGATAATAATGATAATAATGATAATGATAATAATGATGATAATGATAATAATGATAATGATAATGATAATAATGATAATAATGATAATGATAATAATGATAATAATGATAATAATGATAATAATGATGATAATAATAATGATAACTAGTGGAGAGAAGATCAGAATATAACAACACAGCTATCAGGGCATGAGGAGGAGGAAACAGCTTGGCTCTGAAGCATGTTCACGACGAGGCAGAGTGAATGAGCTGGTGATATTTAAGGCGACCACTCTGAGAAAACGTTTTTCCAGAAATCACAATGTATGATTTTTTAACTATTTATTTGTATGATACAGCTGCAAATAAGTATTTGAACACCTGAGAAGATCAATGTTAATATTTGGTACAGTAGCCTTTGTTTGCAGTTCCAGAGGTCAAACGTTTCCTGTAGTTCTTCACCAGGTTTGACACACTGCAGAAGGGATTTTGGCCCACTCCTCCACACAGATCTTCTCTAGATCAGTCAGGTTTCTGGGCTGTCGCTGAGAAACACGGAGTTTGAGCTCCCTCCAAAGATTCTCTATTGGGTTTAGGTCTGGAGACTGGCTAGGCCCCCCCAGAACCTGGATCTGCTTCTTCCAGAGCCCCTCCTTGGTTCTCCTGGCTGTGTGCTTCGGGTCATTGTCATGTTGGAAGACCCAGCCTCGACCCATCTTCAATGCTCTAACTGAGGGAAGGAGGTTGTTCCCCAAAATCTCCAATACATGGCCCCGGTCCTCCTCTCCTTAATACAGTGCAGTCGCCCTGTCCCATGTGCAGAAAAACACCCCCAAAGCATGATGCTACCCCCCCATGCTTCACAGTAGGGATGGTGGTCTTGGGATGGTCCTCATCATTCTTCTTCCTCCAAACACGGTTAGTGGAATTATGACCAAAAAGTTCTATTTTGGTCTCATCTGACCACATGAACAAAATAGCAGGGTGTTCAAATACTTATTTTCCTCACTGTATATGTCTGGTAAAGGAAATGTGAACTATACATAAGTGATGAGCAACACACACACACACAAACGCATGCGCACGCACGCACACATAGATAAACACACACAGAGAAACACATAAACACACACACGCACACACACATAGATACACGCACACATACACACACACACACATACTTAAAACCAAACATACTGAAGTAAAAGTAACATTGTAGATTTTAAAAACTGGGGCTTTCCTTATGAAACGTGAATATAATGAAACCTTACGCCTCTAAATACATCAACATATGAGCATAGATATCCAATAAAGAAGTGTTGGATTCTAAACATTAGCATTTAAGGTTGTTATGTAGTGAATCAGATGGTGCAGCGCTGCAATATATCTCTTTATACAGACTTTTATTTATTTTTGGTTAAAGAAACCCCAAATGTTCTGATAGAAACTTTGAAAATGGGTCAAATTTGCCCGAAGACACCACGAGGGTCAACAGCTGGATGTGTAGCTGTTGTTCCCCTCCTGACCTGCAGGCGGCGGCCTTCTGTCTTTTAGACTTTTAATCTGAAAAGCCCCGACTTACAGGAAACAGGAAGTGTGGGCTGGCGGCGGGATAGCTGTGTGTTTGTTAGTTGCCGAGCTTCTAGGTGAGTTTTTCGGAGACAGAGCTCCAGGTGAACCCGCACGCGTTCAGGTAAATATCTTAATAACTGCTCTTTTACACGGCAGCCAGAGCGCGTGCAAACAATAAGCGAATAGAAGCCCGAGCGGCGCATGCGTCAACACGCCGGGCTAGCTCCGCTGTTAGCTCCGTGGCTACCTGCTAGCTCCTCTGTTAGCTCCGCTGTTAGCTCCGCTGTTAGCTTCG
>CM057255.1:22167139-22172139 GCA_029931835.1 Etheostoma nigrum
GGAGACTCGGAGAAGGTATTCTACATATTATCAATACAACACACAGTGCTCATGGGAAATGTAGGCTCAGCACTGCCGGATAAAGATTGTTTCCAACCAAAAAAGGGGGGTCAATTTAACCCTCATGTTGTCCCCATGCTGTCCTTCATGTTGTCCTCATGTCGTCATGTTGTCTTCATGTTGCCCCCATGTTGCCCTCATGTTGTCCTCAGTGCCCATGTTGCCCTCATGTTGCCCTCATGTTGTCCTCATGTTGCCCTCATGTTGCCCTCATGTTGCCCTCATGTTGTCCTCATGTTGTCGTCATGATGTCCTCATGTCATCCTCATGTTGTCGTCATGTCATCCTCATGTTGCCCCCATGTTGTCCTCATGTCGTCCTCATGTTGTCCTCATGTCGTCGTCATGTCGTCCCTCATGTTGTCTTCATGTCGCCCTCATGTTGTCCTCATGTTGCCCTCATGTTGTCCTCATGTTGCCCTCATGTTGTCGTCATGTTGTCCTCATGTCATCCTCATGTTGTCGTCATGTTGCCCTCATGTTGTCGTCATGTTGTCCTCATGTTGCCCTCATGTTGTCCCCATGTTGTCCTCATGTTGCCCTCATGTTGTCTTCATGTTGCCCTCATGTTGTCCTCATGTTGTCCTCATGTCGTCCTCATGTCGTCCTCATGTCGTCCTCATGTTGCCCTCATGTTGTCCTCATGTCGCCCTCATGTCGCCCTCATGTTGCCCTCATGTTGTCCCCATGTTGTCTTCATGTTGTCTTCATGTTGTCCTCATGTTGTCTTCATGTTGCCCTCATGTTGCCCTCATGTTGTCCCCATGTTGTCCTCATGTTGTCGTCATGATGTCCTCATGTTGTCCCCATGTTGTCCTCATGTCATCCTCATGTTGTTGTCATGTCATCCTCATGTTAACCCCATGTTGTCCTCATGTTGTCCTCATGTTGTCCTCATGTTGCCCTCATGTTGTCCCCATGTTGTCCTCATGTTGCCCTCATGTCGTCTTCATGTTGCCCTCATGTCGTCGTCATGATGTCCTCATGTCATCCTCATGTTGTCGTCATGTCATCCTCATGTTGTCGTCATGTCATCCTCATGTTGCCCTCATGTTGCCCTCATGTTGCCTTCATGTTGTCCATCTTGTTGCCCTCATGTTGTCCCCATGTTGTCTTCATGTTGTCTTCATGTTGCCCCCATGTTGCTCTCATGTTGCCCTCATGTTGTCCCCATGTTGCCCTCATGTTGTCCTCATGTCACCCTCATGTTGTCTTCATGTCGTCCTCATGTTGTCCTCATGTCGCCCTCATGTTGTCCTCATGTTGTCCTCATGTCGCCCTCATGTTGTCTTCATGTTGCCCCCATGTTGTCTTCATGTTGCCCCCATGTTGTCTTCATGTTGCCCTCATTTTGTCCTCATGTTGCCCTCATGTTGTCCCTCATGATGTCCTCATGTCGCCCTCATGTTGTCTTCATGTTGCCCTCATGTTGTCGTCATGATGTCCTCATGTCATCCTCATGTTGTTGTCATGTCATCCTCATGTTGCCCTCATGTTGTCCCCATGATGTCCTCATGTCGTCCTCATGTCGCCCTCATGTTGTCTTCATGTTGCCCCCATGTTGTCTTCATGTTGCCCTCATGTTGTCCCCATGTTGCCCTCATGTTGTCCCTCATGATGTCTTCATGTTGCCCTCATGTTGTCCCCATGTTGTCCTCATGTTGCCCTCATGTTGTCTTCATGTTGCCCTCATGTTGTCGTCATGATGTCCTCATGTTATCCTCATGTTGCCCTCATGTTGCCTTCATGTTGCCCTCATGTTGTCCCCATGTTGTCTTCATGTTGTCTTCATGTTGCCCCCATGTTGCCCTCATGTTGCCCTCATGTTGTCCCCATGTTGTCCCCATGTTGTCCTCATGTCACCCTCATGTTGTCTTCATGTCACCCTCATGTCGTCCTCATGTCGTCCTCATGTCGCCCTCATGTTGTCCTCATGTTGTCCTCATGTTGTCCTCATGTCGCCCTCATGTTGTCTTCATGTTGCCCCCATGTTGTCTTCATGTTGCCCTCATGTTGCCCTCATGTTGTCCTCATGTTGCCCCCATGATGTCCCCATGATGTCCTCATGTCGCCCTCATGTTGTCTTCATGTTGCCCTCATGTTGTCGTCATGATGTCCTCATGTCATCCTCATGTTGTCTGTCATGTCATCCTCATGTTGCCCTCATGTTGTCCCCATGATGTCCTCATGTCGTCCTCATGTCGCCCTCATGTTGTCTTCATGTTGCCCCCATGTTGTCCTCATGTTGCCCTCATGTTGCCCTCATGTTGTCCCCATGTTGCCCTCATGTTGTCCCCATGATGTCTTCATGTTGCCCTCATGTTGTCGTCATGTCATCCTCATGTTGTCGTCATGTCATCCTCATGTTGCCCTCATGTTGTCCCCATGTCGCCCTCATGTTGCCCTCATGTTGTCCCCATGTTGTCTTCATGTTGTCTTCATGTTGCCCTCATGTTGCCCTCATGTTGTCCCCATGTTGTCTTCATGTTGTCTTCATGTTGTCTTCATGTTGCCCTCATGTTGTCGTCATGTTGCCCTCATGTTGTCGTCATGTCGCCCTCATGTTGTCGTCATGTTGCCCTCATGTTGTCCTCATGTTGCCCTCATGTCGCCTTCATGTTGCCCTCATGTTGCCCTCATGTTGTCCCCATGTTGCCCTCATGATGTCCCCATGTCGCCCTCATGTTGTCTTCATGTTGTCTTCATGTTGCCCTCATGTTGCCTTCATGTTGCCCTCATGTTGTCCTTCATGTTGCCCTCATGTTGTCCCCATGTCGTCCTCATGTCGCCCTCATGTTGTCTTCATGTTGCCCCCATGTTGTCTTCATGTTGCCCCCATGTTGTCTTCATGTTGCCCTCATGTTGCCCTCATGTTGTCCCCATGTTGCCCTCATGTTGTCCCCATGTTGTCTTCATGTTGTCCTCATGTTGTCCTCATGTTATCCTCATGTTGTCGTCATGTCATCCTCATGTTGCCCTCATGTTGTCCATGTCGCCCTCATGTTGTCCTCATGTTGTCCTCATGTTGTCTTCATGTTGTCTTCATGTTGCCCTCATGTTGTCTTCATGTTGCCCTCATGTTGTCCCCATGTTGTCTTCATGTTGCCCTCATGTTGTCTTCATGTCGCCCTCATGTCGCCTTCATGTCGCCCTCATGTTGTCTCCATATTGCCCTCATGTTGCCCTCATGTTGTCCTCATGTTGTCCTCATGTTGTCCTCATGTTGTCCTCATGTTGTCCTCATGTCGTCCTCATGTTGTCCCCATGTTGTCCCTATGTTGTCTTCATGTTGTCCTCATGTTGCCCTCATGTTGTCTTCATGTTGCCCTCATGTTGTCCTCATGTTGTCCCCATGTCGCCCTCATGTTGTCCTCATGTTCGTCCCTCATGTTGCCCTCATGTTGTCCTTCATGTTGTCCTCATGTTGTCCTCATGTTGTCCCCATGTTGTCCCCATGTTGTCCCCATGTCGCCCTCATGTCGCCCTCATGTTGCCCTCATGTTGTCCTCATGTTGTCCCCATGTTGCCCTCATGTTGCTCATGTCCTCATGTTGTCTTCATGTTGTCTTCATGTTGTCCCCATGTCGCCCTCATGTTGTCCTCATGTTGTCCCCATGTTGTCTTCATGTTGTCCCCATGTTGTCCTCATGTTGTCCCCATGTTGCCCTCATGTTGCCCTCATGTTGCCCTCATGTTGTCCTCATGTTGTCCTCATGTTGTCCCCATGTTGCCCTCATGTTGTCCTCATGTTGTCCTTCATGTTGTCCTCATGTTGTCCCCATGTTGTCTTCATGTTGTCCCCATGTTGTCCTCATGTCGCCCTCGTGTTGTCCTCATGTTGTCCCCATGTTGTCCTCATGTTGTCCTCATGTTGTCCCTCATGTTGCCCTCATGTTGCCTCTCATGTTGTCCTCATGTTGTCCCCATGTTGTCCCCATGTCGCCCTCATGTCGCCCTCATGTTGCCTTCATGTTGTCCTCATGTTGTCCCCATGTTGTCCCCATGTTGCCCTCATGTTGTCCTCATGTTGTCCTCATGTTGTCTTCATGTTGTCCCCATGTCGCCCTCATGTTGTCCTCATGATGCCCTCATGTTGTCCCCATGTTGTCCCCATGTTGTCCTCATGTTGTCCCCATGTTGCCCTCATGTTGCCCTCATGTTGCCCTCATGTTGTCCTCATGTTGTCCCCATGTTGCCCTCATGTTGTCTTCATGTTGCCTTCATGTTGTCCTCATGTTGTCCCCACGCTGTCTTCATGTTGTCCCCATGTTGTCCTCATGTCGTCCCCATGTTGTCCTCATGTTGCCCTCGTGTTGTCCTCATGTTGTCCCCATGTCGTCCTCATGTTGTCCTCATGTTGTCCCCACGCTGTCTTCATGTTGTCCCCATGTTGTCCTCATGTCGTCCCCATGTTGTCCTCATGTTGCCCTCGTGTTGTCCTCATGTTGTCCTCATGTTGTCCTCATGTTGTCCTCATGTTGTCCTATATCAATGTTCTTTTTAATTCCCCAAAATAACATGATTGATTCCACCCAACGCTCTTTGCCAAGTACAAATCTCTACTTTCATTAATTTTGGGGCGTCTTATTCAATTTTATAGCATTGTAAAACAAACTGGAAGTGTTTTTGAAATAGTATTGAGTAAAAGTTGACATATTCCAGTCTGTGATTATCATCAACATCCATTCCTTTAATTTTAGTCTAAATAATTCCTAATTTCAGCTTTTCTAACTCAAACATTAGGTATAATTTCCTATAAATGAGGTTTATTGACCATAAATTCCAAAATAACTGTAAACTAAAGTGAATAAATTAGTGTTACGTAGTGTTGAAAACGTCAACAAAAGTGTTGATTTTGACGGGAAGACAACCCGAGGCCCCGATGACATCACTTCCTGCTAACACCAGGTTAATCCTCAGTTTAAACCCTTCTCTCTGTCT
>CM057255.1:22179639-22276425 GCA_029931835.1 Etheostoma nigrum
CGCGGTGAGATGATGCTTTTTTCCTGAAAAGGTTTAATGCAGACAGCAACATGGTATACAACACATAACAAAGTATACAACACATAACAAAGTATACAACACATAACAAAGTATACAACACATAACAAAGTATACAACACATAACAAAGTATACATTACATAACAAAGTATACAACACATAACAAAGTATACAACACATAACAAAGTATACAACACATAACAAAGTATACAACACATAACAAAGTATACAACACATAACATGATGCACAGGACATGTGAAAAAACAAAAAGGTTTGAGGCATACATGCATGCACACACATGTAGTTCATACCCTGTCAGTTACTCTCTCTCTCTCTCTTTTAGCCACACCCCCCGGTATGCCAGGATTTCCTGGTCAGTCACCGCAGCAGCAAAGCCTTCTGGGATATCCCCCTGGAGTCAGACCTCCCATGCCCGGCTTCCCTGGTAACACACACACACACACACACACACACACACACACACACACACACGTGACACCCCGGCGAGAATGCCGGGGTATTAAACTACAATACCAGCAAAAAATCCTTCCACTGACAAATACGACCCAGACCAGGCAGTTCTCAAAATGTAACACTTTATTCTAAAACAAGTTAAAAGTTGTAAAACAGCTAAAAAACGACAATAATAAAAGTTAAAAAACAGGGTATTAAAAGCGATCTCCTTGCTGCTAGTCCCCAGTGTTCCTTACAGTCTGGAGTTATGTTGGTCTCTAGTCCCCAGTGTTCCTTACAGTCTGGAGTTATGTTGGTCTCTAGTCCCCAGTGTTCCTTACAGTCTGGAGTTATGTTGGTCTCTAGTCCCCAGTGTTCCTTACAGTCTGGAGTTATGTTGGTCTCTAGTCCCCAGTGTTCCTTACAGTCTGGAGTTATGTTGGTCTCTAGTCCCCAGTGTTCCTTACAGTCTGGAGTTATGTTGGTCTCTAGTCCCCGGTGTTCCTTACAGTCTGGAGTTATGTTGGTCTCTAGTCCCCAGTGTTCCTTACAGTCTGGAGTTATGTTGGTCTCTAGTCCCCAGTGTTCCTTACAGTCTGGAGTTATGTTGGTCTCTAGTCCCCAGTGTTCCTTACAGTCTGGAGTTATGTTGGTCTCTAGTCCCCAGTGTTCCTTACAGTCTGGAGTTATGTTGGTCTCTAGTCCCCAGTGTTCCTTACAGTCTGGAGTTATGTTGGTCTCTAGTCCCCAGTGTTCCTTACAGTCTGGAGTTATGTTGGTCTCTAGTCCCCAGTGTTTCTTACAGTCTGGAGTTATGTTGGTCTCTAGTCCCCAGTGTTCCTTACAGTCTGGAGTTATGTTGGTCTCTAGTCCCCAGTGTTTGTTACGGTCTGTAGTTATGTTGGTCTCTAGTCCCCAGTGTTTGTTACGGTCTGTAGTTATGTTGGTCTCTAGTCCCCAGTGTTTGTTACGGTCTGTAGTTATGTTGGTCTCTAGTCCCCAGTGTTTCTTACGGTCTGTAGTTATGTTGGTCTCTAGTCCCCAGTGTTTGTTACGGTCTGTAGTTAGGTTCATCTCGAGAACGGCCGGTTCCACCCGGCCGACGCTGAGGGAGAACAAAGGGACTCTCAGTCAAAGATCCAAAACCAGTTCTCTTCCACACACTCTCCCAGAGGACAGCTGGAAGACTGTCCTTCCACTGTAACTGTGTTCCTGCGTTGAACTCCTCATTTGGGTGGCTGCAGTCCCCCTGTTGCTTCGGGCTCTAAGGACGTAATCCGGTCTGCACCACCACGAGTTCACCCGCACTTCGGACGGCTTGTCCCACCGGGACTTCTCCAGCCCGTCTGCTGGTCTCGGCTTCCACTGTCCTCCGTGGCAGTCGGTCTCTCTTCTCCTCTGCTCTGCTCCGCTCCTCAGCGTCCCCTCTTCTTTCATTTATCCTTTTGGTTTCTTTGGCCTCCGGTTCCCTTGCTCCGTCCTCGGCATCGCCCCGCCACCTCCGCCCGGGCACGGCCCGAGGTTTGCCGGTGCATGAGCTGGCCCAGCTCTGCAGCTGCTCCCGCCCCTTGGTCCTCCAAGTCCCCCTGCTCCTCAGCGTCACATCTTCTCCTCCTGCAGCGTGTCTCCTCTCTGTTCTGTTCCTCTTCCCTTTTCACTGGCCAGTTCCCTACCACACCTGCTCAGCATTGAGCTCAGGTGTTTTCACCTGTCCTGCCTTGAGCTCATTTAGGTCTGAATAAAAAGGGAGGAGCTCCAGTCTTGGCAAATAATTATAACTGTTGTATAATAACATCAGTTCATGCAATAAAAAAGCTGTAAATAAAACTTAAGCATGCAATAAAAACATGCAAACACTAAAATCCTAAAAACAAATGCCACAAGTCCTATTTAAAAAGGCGCTCACAGCAATTCACATGCACTTATATTAATTGCACCAAATCCACCTTTGACACACACACACACACACTTGCTTGAAGATAGTCCGCTGACGTTATGACTTTTTCCTGTGTGTGTGTGTGTGTGTGTGTGTGTGTGTGTGTGTGTTTTGCAGGTGGCGGACCTTCCTACCCTCCCAACCAGTTTGGAGCGGGGCGTGGTAACTATGACAACTTCAGAGGTCATTTAGGTGGAGGAGGAGGGTTTCCTGGGAAACAACGAAATAACAACAACAGGTAGAGAAAATGCACACACAGACACACACACACACACATACACACAACTTATTGATTATGTACTGACTGATTATTGTGTGTGTGTGTGTGTGTGTGTGTGTGTGTGTGTGTGTGTGTGTGTGTGTGTGTGTGTGTGTGTGTGTGTGTGTGTGTGTGTGTAGGGGCGTGCGAGGCGACCCCCGACCAATCATTGAGTACAGAGACCTCGACGCTCCGGACGACCTCGACTTCTTTTAAACTTCCACAGGATGTTTTTTTTTTTTTAAACCATTTTTATTCCTACATTTCCCATGATTCTTTTCATCCTCCCTCCATCATTGTTTTTCTTTTCTTAGTGTGTGTGTGTGTGTGTGTGCGTGCGCGTGAGTTTTTGTCACTAGTGAAGTAAATCTGATTGAACTTTTCAATAAAGATCCAGGAGACTGATGAACATCTTGTGTGTTGCTATGGTTACTACGTATGTTCCATACGTAAGTTTTTGGAAATATATTGCCCTTTACGTTATTTTCCTTTGAATTATTACAACTTTTTCCGTGAAATTTCACAACCTCTGGACGGCAGAGACTAGACCGTAAATATGCTAGTTTGTATGTTTTACGCGTGTGTCCGTGAATTGATGTGGTCTGCAAAAGCATTCACACACACACACACACACACACACACCTCCCCCCTTCCTTTTCAGATCTCCCATGCCCGGCTTCCCTGGTACACACACACACACAACACCGGGCGGTGGGGGAAGGTTCTGGCCTAGAATTGAGACGCTATGTAAACCAACACTGTACATCACCCTGAACGCACCATAACTACCGTGGAACATGGAGGGGTGGAGCTTTCCTTCGGGGGGGGGGGACTGAGCCACAGTTGCAGCTCCGATGATGGTAGCCGCATGTTAGAGTTCCGGGCAGCGTCCAGACCTGAATATCTCTGTCTGAGATATAGAGATCTAGATATATGCTATTTTGCAAGTTCTCCCACTTAGAAATCATGGAGGGGTCTGAAATTGTCCTCGTAGGTGCATGTCCACTGTGAGAGACATAATCTAAAAAAAACATCCAGAAATCACAATGTATGATTTTTTAACTATTTATTTGTATGATACAGCTGCAAATAAGTATTTGAACACCTGAGAAAATCAATGTTAATATTTGGTACAGTAGCCTTTGTTTGCAGTTCCAGAGGTCAAACGTTTCCTGTAGTTCTTCACCAGGTTGGACACACTGCAGAAGGGATTTTGGCCCACTCCTCCACACAGATCTTCTCTAGATCAGTCAGGTTTCTGGGCTGTCGCTGAGAAACACGGAGTTTGAGCTCCCTCCAAAGATTCTCTATTGGGTTTGGGTCTGGAGACTGGCTAGGCCCCCCCAGAACCTTGATCTGCTTCTTCCAGAGCCCCTCCTTGGTTCTCCTGGCTGTGTGCTTCGGGTCATTGTCATGTTGGAAGACCCAGCCTCGACCCATCTTCAATGCTCTAACTGAGGGAAGGAGGTTGTTCCCCAAAATCTCCCAATACATGGCCCCGGTCCTCCTCTCCTTAATACAGTGCAGTCGCCCTGTCCCATGTGCAGAAAAACACCCCCAAAGCATGATGCTACCCCCCCATGCTTCACAGTAGGGATGGTGGTCTTGGGATGGTCCTCATCATTCTTCTTCCTCCAAACACGGTTAGTGGAATTATGACCAAAAAGTTCTATTTTGGTCTCATCTGACCACATGACTTCCTCCCATGACTCCTCTGGATCATCCAAATGGTCATTGGCAAACTTAAGACGGGCCTTGACATGTGCTGGTTTAAGCAGGGGAACCATGGGGTGCCATGCATGATTTCAAACCATGACGTCTTAGTGTATTACCAACAGTAACCTTGGAAACGGTGGTCCCAGCTCTTTTCAGGTCATGGACCAGCTCCTCCCGTGTAGTTCTGGGCTGATTTCTCACCTTTCTTAGGATCACTGAGACCCCACGAGGTGAGATCTTGCATGGAGCCCCAGTCCGAGGGAGATTGACAGTCATGTTTAGCTTCTTCCATTTTCTAATGATTGCTCCAACAGTGGACCTTTTTTCACCAAGCTGCTTGGACATGTCCCCGTAGCCCTTTCCAGCCTTGTGGAGGTGGACAATTTAGTCTCTAGTGTCTTTGGACAGCTCTTTGGTCTTGGCCATGTTAGTAGTTGGATTCTTACTGATTGTATGGGGTGAACAGGTGTCTTTATGCAGCTAACGACCTCAAACAGGTGCATCTAATTTAGGATAATAAATGGAGTGGAGGTGGACATTTTGAAGGCAGACTAACAGGTCTTTGAGGGTCAGAATTCTAGCTGATAGACAGGTGTTCAAATACTTATTTGCAGCTGTATCATACAAATAAATAGTTAAAAAATCATACATTGTGATTTCTGGATGTTTTTTTTAGATTATGTCTCTCACAGTGGACATGCACCTACGAGGACAATTTCAGACCCCTCCATGATTTCTAAGTGGGAGAACTTGCAAAATAGCAGCGTGTTCAAATACTTATTTTCCTCACTCTATATCTCTATCTGTCTCTTTGTCTTCACATTCTGGCAGTTTATTTACATTGAAAGTGCAAGAGATCCCGATATCATTTCCTTAAGTGCAGAATGACTGAACTACCCCCCTCCCCCCCCCCCCCTGCTGCGGAACAACAATGGTAAACATGATTTGCTTATTGCAATTTAGCATAAATGTATCATCTCCCGTGAATTTGCAACATGCAAAGAAGCCGACACGCGACTCATCTCAGGGATGTGTTGACGTGTTCGGGCGAGACATCAGTGAACCATCCAGAGACGGACGGAGGTAAAGGTGAGTGGTCCTTCATGTCAAATATTCAAACCTTTATTTAGTTTCCAAGAGAAAAGACACTTAACTGTTGGTGTGAGCTGCAGCTTGTTGATGTCGGCATCTGCCTTCCAGACGCGTGGGAAGGTATTTTCTGCAGGTGGTGCTGGGGGTGGTGTTGTATTACTCTGATATTTATCCTTATTTCTTATCATCCATCTTTCTCTTTCTCTTCCTCTTCTCCTCTTCTCCAGGCCTTCCTAACAACATGTCTGCCAACTCCTCTTCCACCAACGCCACCCTCGAGCCTCTGTATCACTGCTTTGACGTTCCCATCACTTTCTTCATCTCGGTTTCCTTTATCGCCGCCAAAATCCTCCTCTTCCTCCCTCTCTTCACTCTCATCCTCTATGTGGTGCACCGGCGGCGGCGCTCCGTCACGCCGAGCCACTCGGACATCTTCACCTTCCACATGGCAGCCGTGGAGCTCATCAGTTTCTTGGGCAGTTGTTTCTTCTGTTGCGCGTTTTACTCCGATCTCCCAGAGATGAAAATCGTGGGTTTCTATGCGCTACACATCATTTTCCCTGGACAGATTCTGTTTCACGTCCTCACCTGCGTGGAGCGCTACCTGGCTGTCGTTCACCCCGTCACCTACCTGGGGCTGAAACAGTCGGGTGGGGTCAGGATCAGAAACATCAGCTGCGGGTGTGTCTGGCTGCTGTGCGTCGGATGGAGCGGTGTTCTAGCTCTTTATGTGCCCGAGTTACCTACCATTCCATTTCTCAGCCTCTTAATTTTCTCCTTACTCGTCGTCTTCTTCTGCAGCATTTCTGTTCTTTGCGTTCTGATTCGTCCAGGGCCGGGGGAAGTTGGCGGGGACAGGGAGCGGGTTGACCAATCAAAGCAGAGAGCTTTCTGCACCATCATGGCCATCCTGGGAGTGCTGTTGCTGATGTTTGCGGTGTCGCTGGGTGGTTGTGCGTTGTACGCTTGCGTCGCTTTTAAACTACACCGGCACCTGTGTGGTGTTGGTGTCTGCACTCTGGTTGAATATGCCCAGCAGTCTGGTGTTGCCCCTGCTGTTTCTGCACCGGGCGGGAAAACTAGGGTGTTGTTCCAACGCTGAGTGACTTGCAGATGAAGTCCAGTTCAGACCAAAGACGGAAAACTCTGGACATAGTCCGTCTCGGCTCGACTCAAACAGATAGTAGATCAGAGAAAACGGTTTCTAGGTTGTATCTCATGAGACGTCGTCTTGTCTCGTCTCGGTGGTCAGAACGCTGCAGACCGGTGGATAGCAAAGATCTGCGAGGAGCTGCGTGTTTCAACTCAACTCGTCAAGAATCTTTGGTCTGAACTGATATTGTGATATTGTATAGCTTAGTTATTGTCAATAGAACCCACAATGTGTTAGTCTCTGAATACTTTCTGACTTAGATTTTAACAAACAAACAAAAAAATTAGTCCATTGTTGGACTTGTTGAGGTATCTCCCTCTCTAGGACTCCAAGGGAGGTGACATACGTCACTCTCTGTGACCCTAAAGGAAGTGACTACCTCCCTCTTATGTACCCTGAAGGAGATGACTTAATTCCCTTTTGGGAAACCTAAAGGAAGTGATCTACTTCCCTCTCAGGGACCCTAAAGGAAGAGACTTCGATTTCAGGGACCGTAAAGGAAGAGACTTAGATCTCAGGGACCCTAAAGGAAGAGACTTCGATTTCAGGGACCGTAAAGGAAGAGACTTAGATCTCAAGGGCCCTAAAGGAAGGGACTTACTTCCCTCTCAAGGACCCTAAAGGAAGGGACTTACTTCCCTCTCGGGGAGCCTAAAGAAAGGGACTTACTTCCCTCTCAGGGACCTTAAAGGAAGTGATATACTTCCCTCTCGGGGACCCTAAAGGAAGGGACTTACTTCCCTCTCAAGGACCCTAAAGGAAGGGACTTACTTCCCCCTCAGGCACCCTAAAGGAAGGGACTTACTTCCCTCTTAGGGACCCTAAAGGAAGGGACTTACTTCCCTCTCGGGGACCCTAAAGGAAGGGACCTACTTCCCTCTCGGGGACCCTAAAGGAAGGGACTTACTTCCCTCTCGGGGACCCTAAAGGAAGGGACTTGCTTCCCTCTCGGGGACCCTAAAGGAAGGGACCTACTTCCTTCTCGGGGACCCTAAAGGAAGGGACCTACTTCCCTCTCGGGGACCCTAAAGGAAGGGACTTACTTCCCCCTCAGGCACCCTAAAGGAAGGGACTTACTTCCCTCTTAGGGACCCTAAAGGAAGGGACCTACTTCCCTCTCGGGGACCCTAAAGGAAGGGACTTGCTTCCCTCTCTGGGACCCTAAAGGAAGGGACCTATTTCCCTCTCGGGGACCCTAAAGGAAGGGACTTACATCCCTCTCGGGGACCCTAAAGGAAGGGACCTACTTCCCTTTCGGGGACCCTAAAGGAAGGGACCTACTTCCCTCTCGGGGACACTAAAGGAAGGGACCTACTTCCCTCTCGGGGACCCTAAAGGAAGGGACTAAAGGAAGGGACTTACTTCCCTCTCGGGGACCCTAAAGGAAGGGACTTACTTCCCTCTCGGGGACCCTAAAGGAAGGGACTTACTTCCCTCTCGGGGACCCTAAAGGAAGGGACTTGCTTCCCTCTCGGGGACCCTAAAGGAAGGGACCTACTTCCCTCTCGGGGACCCTAAAGGAAGGGACCTACTTCCCTCTCGGGGACCCTAAAGGAAGGGACTTACTTCCCTCTCAAGGACCCTAAAGGAAGGGACTTACTTCCCCCTCAGGCACCCTAAAGGAAGGGACTTACTTCCCTCTTAGGGACCCTAAAGGAAGGGACCTGCTTCCCTCTCGGGGACCCTAAAGGAAGGGACCTGCTTCCCTCTCGGGGACCCTAAAGGAAGGGACTTACATCCCTCTCGGGGACCCTAAAGGAAGGGACTTACATCCCTCTCGGGGACCCTAAAGGAAGTGATCTACTTCCCTTTCGGGGACCCTAAAGGAAGGGACCTACTTCCCTCTCGGGGACCCTAAAGGAAGGGACTTACTTCCCTCTCGGGGACCCTAAAGGAAGGGACTTACTTCCCTCCCGGGGACCCTAAAGGAGGGGGACCTACTTCCCTCTCGGGGACCCTAAAGGAGGGGGACCTACTTCCCTCTCGGGGACCCTAAAGGAGGGGGACCTACTTCCCTCTCGGGGACCCTAAAGGAGGGGGACCTACTTCCCTCTCGGGGACCCTAAAGGAGGGGGACCTACTTCCCTCTCGGGGACCCTAAAGGAGGGGGACCTACTTCCCTCTCGGGGACCCTAAAGGAAGGGACTTGCTTCCCTCTCTGGGACCCTAAAGGAAGGGACCTATTTCCCTCTCGGGGACCCTAAAGGAAGGGACTTACATCCCTCTCGGGGACCCTAAAGGAAGGGACCTACTTCCCTTTCGGGGACCCTAAAGGAAGGGACCTACTTCCCTCTCGGGGACACTAAAGGAAGGGACCTACTTCCCTCTCGGGGACCCTAAAGGAAGGGACTAAAGGAAGGGACTTACTTCCCTCTCGGGGACCCTAAAGGAAGGGACTTACTTCCCTCTCGGGGACCCTAAAGGAAGGGACCTACTTCCCTCTCGGGGACCCTAAAGGAAGGGACTTACTTCCCTCTCAAGGACCCTAAAGGAAGGGACTTACTTCCCCCTCAGGCACCCTAAAGGAAGGGACTTACTTCCCTCTTAGGGACCCTAAAGGAAGGGACCTGCTTCCCTCTCGGGGACCCTAAAGGAAGGGACCTGCTTCCCTCTCGGGGACCCTAAAGGAAGGGACTTACATCCCTCTCGGGGACCCTAAAGGAAGGGACTTACATCCCTCTCGGGGACCCTAAAGGAAGTGATCTACTTCCCTTTCGGGGACCCTAAAGGAAGGGACCTACTTCCCTCTCGGGGACCCTAAAGGAAGGGACTTACTTCCCTCTCGGGGACCCTAAAGGAAGGGACTTACTTCCCTCCCGGGGACCCTAAAGGAGGGGGACCTACTTCCCTCTCGGGGACCCTAAAGGAGGGGGACCTACTTCCCTCTCGGGGACCCTAAAGGAGGGGGACCTACTTCCCTCTCGGGGACCCTAAAGGAGGGGGACCTACTTCCCTCTCGGGGACCCTAAAGGAGGGGGACCTACTTCCTTCTCGGGGACCCTAAAGGAGGGGGAACTTCTTCCCTCTAGTGGATCCAGGAAAACAGAATATATGTAATAATGTATGTATAAGTCGTTTGAATTCTTAGATGGATTAGATGATGTTGGTAGGTTGGAAATAGATATTTTTAGTCTTTTTACATTACTGCTGAAATCCAAAGTTTACTGTGTGATTACAACAGATTAATTCCCAGTTTGTAAATCTAGTTCTATTGATATTTTGTTCTTTGTGAAGTCAAGTAATATAATAATATATAAGTAATATATTCTGAGTGATTTTATTTGTTCTTGGCTGTTACTTGTTATTGTAAAGCTTATCCCTCCTGTTGTCCTCGGGTCAAATCTGACCCTTTAATAAATATCTATATCTGAAATATGAGTTTCTTTTTAAACAAATGACCATAAAAATGGATTCCTTCCAACGCTCTTTATAAATACAACTGATCACTTTCATTCCTCTGATCCTAGCTATTAGTCAAAATAATTCATAATTTCTGCTTTTTTTCTCAAATATTAGGTTTAATTCTATATAAATGAGGTTTATTGACCATGAATTCCAAAAAGTAGTAACACTAGTAAGGTGTATATATACAAATAATATTTATACATTTGTAAATATACAAAATCACATGGTGTGTATATTTATATATATATATATATATATATAGATAGATATATATACAATATCACATGAAAACTGCACTTTAACATATTTAAGTGTCTCATCTGTTCTTTCAAAGGATATTTACACGCATGTAAAACATCTGGAAAGGTAAAGAAACGGCTTCTTAATACATACAAAATACATCGATGTTTACATAAAACAATAGTACAAAAACACAATATCACAATAACAAAGTCTCCAGAAGTTAATTACTGTCCATGAGAAGTTCGTCAGCGACACGCGCCCCGTCTCAGTGTGACATCATCAACGGCCATCAGTCCTCGCCGTCCTGTCCACCGCTCGGCCTTCAACAACACCTGGACAACACAGGCACACACACACACACACACACGCACACACACACACACACACACACACACACACACACGAACACACACACACGCATGAGCACACACACACACACACACGCATGAGCACACACACACACACACACACACACATGCACACACACACACACGCACACACACGCATGAGCACACACACACACGCATGCACACACACACACACACACACACACACACACACGAACACACACACACGCATGAGCACACACACACACACACGCACACACACACACACACACACACACACACACACACACGAACACACACACACGCATGAGCACACACACACACACACACGCATGAGCACGCACACACACACACACATGCACACACACACACACACACACGCACACACACACACGCATGAGCACACACACACACACACACGCATGAGCACACACACACACACACACACACGCATGAGCACACACACACACGCACACACACACACACACACACGCACACACACACGCATGAGCACGCACACACACACACACGCACACACACACACGCATGAGCACACACACACACGACACACACACACACACACACGCATGAGCACACACACACACACGAACACATGCACACACATGCATGGACGCATGCATGCACACGCACACACATGCACACACACACATACATATATATATATATATATACAGAAAAAAATGAACAAATACATAATATCTGAAAATTATTCATATCTCCAAACATTAATTTAAGTGTTTGTGTGCCTCACCTTGTCCAGAGAGTGCGTTGCCAAGGTAACTTGTGTGTGTCTCCATCCGTGTCCACCGGTCCGGCTCCAGAGGGCGGAGCTGTACCTGCAACAGCCAATCAGGAACAAGATGTCACACTGCCGATTCCAACGTAAAGTTCAAGTAAGATAGAAAAACATGCTGTTTTTTTAAAAAAAGAAAAGTTTTGAGTAAAAAAGATTATTATTGTTTCTATTATTGTTTATTATTATTTTTGAAAAAAAGCAATATTTTTAGAATTTTTTTAAAAAAATTTTACAAACTGTATAAGAATATTTTGAAGCAAAAAATTCAAAATTTTTGAAAAATGTCAACACCTAAAAAAAGAGCCCCTAAAACGGAGCCAGTGTTGTTGGTGATGTGATAATTAATTAACTGCGGAACCTTCGGTGTCTTCCTGTTTCCCGCACAAACAGCTGCAACACGCCCACGTGATGTCCCGTCAGCCAATGGGAGAAGGAGAAACACAGGTCACCGTGGCTCCAGGGCGGGACTATTTGGACGGCCAGTCGAGCTCCGCGGATGCTCCTTTGTCCCGCCTTCAGCTCTGGGACCGAAAGGTAACGCCCACCTGAGAGACAGTGGAAATACACTGGTGTTGAATTTATTATAATTAGAGTATAGCATACCGGAAACAAATCATAGTATAGTATGTCGAAAATGTAGAAAAAAGTCATACTATAGTATTTGGAAAATAGTCATAGTATAGAATGTCGAAAAAATTCATAGTTTTTTTTCGACATGCTATACTATGACTTTTTTTCGACATATTATACTATTAGTGTGTCTCAAATTGCGCACTTCTGTACTAAATACTAACTATTTGAGTACATAGTGCGTTCACATTGTCGAAGTGCGGTCAAATGCAGTGTACTTAAATACCCGGGTGGTGCACCTAGAGTACCCGGGTGGTGCACCTAGAGTACCCGGATGGTGCACCTAGAGTACCCGGGTGGTGCACCTAGAGTACCCGGATGGTGCACCTAGAGTACCCGGATGGTGCACCTAGAGTACCCGGATGGTGCACCTAGAGTACCCGGGTGGTGCACCTAGAGTACCCGGGTGGTGCACCTAGAGTACCCGGATGGTGCACCTAGAGTACCCGGATGGTGCACCTAGAGTACCCGGATGGTGCACCTAGAGTACCCGGATGGTGCACCTAGAGTACCCGGGTGGTGCACCTAGAGTACCCGGATGGTGCACCTAGAGTACCCGGGTGGTGCACCTAGAGTACCCGGATGGTGCACCTAGAGTACCCGGGTGGTGCACCTAGAGTACCCGGGTGGTGCACCTAGAGTACCCGGGGGTGCACCTAGAGTACCCGGATGGTGCACTCAAAACGGTCAAAAAGTGTCTATCTGTCTCTCTGTATATCTGTCTCTATTTGTCTCTGTCTTTCTCTATATCTGTCTGTCTATATCTTTGTTGCTCTCTCTATACAGTGCCTTGCGAAAGTATTTGGCCCCCTTGAACTTTTCAACCTTTTGACACATTTCAGGCTTCAAACATAAAGATATAAACATTTTTATTTTTTGTGAAGAATCACCAACAACTGGGACACAATTGTGAAGTGGAACGAAATCTATTTTAAACTTTTTTAGCAAATAAAAAACTGAAAAGTGGTGCGTGCAAAATGATTGGGCCCCCTTGCGTTAATACTTTGTAGAGCCACCTTTTGCTGCGATTACAGCTGCAAGTCGCTTGGGGTATGTCTCTATCAGTTTTGCACATCGAGAGACTGACATTCTTGCCCATTCTTCCTTGCAAAACCGCTGGAGCTCAGTGAGGTTGGATGGAGAGCGTTTGTGAACAGCAGTTTTCAGCTCTTTCCACAGATTCTCGATTGGATTCAGGTCTGGACTTTGACTTGGCCGTTCTAACACCTGGATACGTTTATTTGTGAACCATTCCTTTGTGGATTTTGCTGTATGTTTGGGATCATTGTCTTGTTGGAAGATAAATCTCCGTCCCAGTTTCAGGTCTTTTGCAGACTCCAACAGGTTTTCATCCAGAATGGTCCTGTATTTGGCTGCATCCATCTTCCCCTCAATTTTAACCATCTTCCCTGTCCCTGCTGAAGAAAAGCAGGCCCAAACCATGATGCTGCCACCACCATGTTTGACAGTGGGGATGGTGTGTTCAGGGTGATGAGCTGTGTTGCTTTTACGCCAAACATATCGTTTTGCATTGTGGCCAAAAAGTTCGATTTTGGTTTCATCTGACCAGAGCACCTTCTTCCACATGTTTGGTGTGTCTCCCAGGTGGCTTGTGGCAAACTTTAGACGAGACTTTTTATGGATATCTTTGAGAAATGGCTTTCTTCTTGCCACTCTTCCATAAAGGCCAGATTTGTGCAGTGTACGACTGATTGTTGTCCTATGGACAGACTCTCCCACCTCAGCTGTAGTTCTCTGCAGTTCATCCAGAGTGATCATGGGCCTCTTGGCTGCATCTCTGATCAGTCTTCTCCTTGTCTGAGCTGAAAGTTTAGAGGGACGGCCAGGTCTTGGTAGATTTGCAGTGGTCTGATACTCCTTCCATTTCAAAATGATTGCTTGCACAGTGCTCCTTGGGATGTTTAAAGCTTGGGAAATCTTTTTGTATCCAAATCCGGCTTTAAACTTCTCCACAACAGTATTACGGACCTGCCTGGTGTGTTCCTTGGTCTTCATGATGCTCTCTGTGCTTTCAACAGAACCCTGAGACTATCACAGAGCAGGTGCATTTATACAGAGACTTGATCACACACAGGTGGATTCTATTTATCACCATCAGTCATTTAGGACAACATTGGATCATTCAGAGATCCTCGCTGAACTTCTGGAGTGAGTTTGCTGCACTGAAAGTAAAGGGGCCGAATAATTTTGCACGCACCACTTTTCAGTTGTTTATTTGCTAAAAAAGTTTAAAATAGATTTCGTTCCACTTCACAATTGTGTCCCACTTGTTGGTGATTCTTCACAAAAAATAAAAAAATTATATCTTTATGTTTGAAGCCTGAAATGTGTCAAAAGGTTGAAAAGTTCAAGGGGGCCGAATACTTTCGCAAAGGCACTGTATATATATACAGTGGGTACGGAAAGTATTCAGACCCCTTTAAATTTTTCACTCTTTGTTTCATTGCAGCCATTTTCCAAAAATCAAAAAAGTTCATTTTATTTCTCAGTAATGTACACTCAGCACCCCATCTTGGACAGAAAAAAACAGAAATGTAGAAATTTTTGCAAATTTATTAAAAAACAAAAACTGAAATATCACATGGTCATAAGTATTCAGACCCTTTGCCGTGACCCTCATATGTAACTCAGGTGCTGTCTATTTCTTCTGATCATCCTTGAGATGGTTCTACACCTTCATTGGAGTCCAGCTGTGTTTGATTATACTGATTGGACTTGATTAGGAAAGCCACACACCTGTCTATATAAGACCTTACAGCTCACAGTGCATGTCAGAGCAAATGACAATCATGAGGTCAAAGGAACTGCCTGAGGAGCTCAGAGACAGAATTGTGGCAAGGCACAGATCTGGTCAAGGTTACAAAAAAATTTCTGCTGCACTTAAGGTTCCTAAGAGCACAGTGGCCTCCATAATCCTCAAATGGAAGACGTTTGGGACGACCAGAACCCTTCCTAGAGCTGGCCGTCCGGCCAAACTGAGCTATCGGGGGAGAAGAGCCTTGGTGAGAGAGGCAAAGAAGAACCCAATGGTCACTGTGGCTAAGCTCCAGAGATGCAGTCGGGAGATGGGAGAAAGTTGTAGTAAGTCAACCATCACTGCAGCAATCCACCAGTCGGGGCTTTATGGCAGAGTGGCCCGAAGGAAGCCTCTCCTCAGTGCAAGACACATGAAAGCCCGCATGGAGTTTGCTAAAAAACACCTGAAGGACTCCAAGATGGTGATAAATAAAATCCTCTGGTCTGATGAGACCAAGATAGAACTTTTTGGCCTTAATTCTAAGCGGTATGTGTGGAGAAAACCAGGCACTGCTCATCACCTGTCCAATACAGTCCCAACAGTGAAGCATGGTGGTGGCAGCATCATGCTGTGGGGGTGTTTTTCAGCTGCAGGGACAGGACGACTGGTTGCAATCGAGGGAAAGATGAATGCGGCCAAGTACAGGGATATCCTGGACGAAAACCTTTTCCAGAGTGCTCTGGACCTCAGACTGGGCCGAAGGTTTACCTTCCAACAAGACAATGACCCTAAGCACACCGCTAAAATAACGAAGGAGTGGCTTCACAACAACTCCGTGGCTGTTCTTGAATGGCCCAGCCAGAGCCCTGACTTAAACCCAATTGAGCATCTCTGGAGAGACCTGAAAATGACTGTCCACCAACGTTCACCATCCAACCTGACAGAACTGGAGAGGATCTGCAAGGAGGAATGGCAGAGGATACCCAAATCCAGATGTGAAAAACTTGTTGCATCTTTCCCAAAACGACTCATGGCTGTATTAGATCAAAAGGGTGCTTCTACTAAATACTGAACAAAGGGTCTGAATACTTATGACCATGTGATATTTCAGTTTTTGTTTTTTAATAAATTTGCAAAAATTTCTACATTTCTGTTTTTTTCTGTCCAAGATGGGGTGCTGAGTGTACATTACTGAGAAATAAAATGAACTTTTTTGATTTTTGGAAAATGGCTGCAATGAAACAAAGAGTGAAAAATTTAAAGGGGTCTGAATACTTTCCGTACCCACTGTATATATGTCTCTATCTGTCTCTCTATACCTGTCTGTCTGTCTCTCTGTATCTATATCTATCTCTCTATCTGTCTCTTTGTCTTCACACTCTGGCAGTTTATTTACATTGAAAGTGCAAGAGATCCCGATATCATTTCCTTAAGTGCAGAATGACTGAACTATCCCCCCCCCCTGCTGCGGAACAACAATGGTAAACATGATTTGCTTATTGCAATTTAGCATAAATGTATCATCTCCCGTGAATTTGCAACATGCAAAGAAGCCGACACACAACTCCATCTCAGGGATGTGTTGACGTGTTTGGGCGAGACATCGCTAAATCATCCAGAGACGGACGGAGGTAAAGGTGAGTGGTCCTTCATGTCAAATATTCAAACCTTTATTTAGTTTCCAAGAGAAAAGACACTTAACTGTTGGTGTGAGCTGCAGCTTGTTGATGTCGGCATCTGCCTTCCAGACGCGTGGGAAGGTATTTTCTGCAGGTGGTGCTGGGGGTGGTGTTGTATTACTCTGATATTTATCCTTATTTCTTATCATCCATCTTTCTCTTCCTCTTCTCCTCTTCTCCAGGCCTTCCTAACAACATGTCTGCCAACTCCTCTTCCACCAACGCCACCCTCGAGCCTCTGTATCACTGCTTTGACGTTCCCATCACTTTCTTCATCTCGGTTTCCTTTATCGCCGCCAAAATCCTCCTCTTCCTCCCTCTCTTCACTCTCATCCTCTATGTGGTGCACCGGCGGCGGCGCTCCGTCACGCCGAGCCACTCGGACATCTTCACCTTCCACATGGCAGCCGTGGAGCTCATCAGTTTCTTGGGCAGTTGTTTCTTCTGTTGCGCGTTTTACTCTGATCTCCCAGAGATGAAAATCGTGGGTTTCTATGCGCTACACATCATTTTCCCTGGACAGATTCTGTTTCACGTCCTCACCTGCGTGGAGCGCTACCTGGCTGTCGTTCACCCCGTCACCTACCTGGGGCTGAAACAGTCGGGTGGGGTCAGGATCAGAAACATCAGCTGCGGGTGTGTCTGGCTGCTGTGCGTCGGATGGAGCGGTGTTCTAGTCCTTCATGGGCCCGAGTTACCTATTGTTCCATTTTTCAGCCTCTTGATTTTCTCCTTACTCGTCGTCTTCTTCTGCAGCATTTCTGTTCTCTGCGTTCTGATTCGTCCAGGGCCGGGGGAAGTGGGCGGGGACAGGGAGCGGGTTGACCAATCAAAGCAGAGAGCTTTCTGCACCATCATGGTCATCCTGGGAGTGCTGTTGCTGATGTTTGCGGCGACGCTGGGTGGTGGTGCATTGTACGCTTCGTCACTTTTAAACTACACCGGCACCTGTGTGGTGTTGGTGTCTGCACTCTGGTTGAATATGCCCAGCAGTCTGGTGTTGCCCCTGCTGTTTCTGCACCGGGCGGGAAAACTAGGGTGTTGTTCCAACGCTGAGTGACTTGCAGATGAAGTCCAGTTCAGACCAAAGACGGAAAACTCTGGACTAGTCCGTCTCGGCTCGACTCGAACAGATAGTAGATCAGAGAAAACGGTTTCTAGGTTGTATCTCATGAGACGCCATCTTGTCTCGTCTCGGTGGTCAGAACGCTGCAGACCGGTGGATAGCAAAGATCTGCGAGGAGCTGCGTGTTTCAACTCAACTCGTCAAGAATCTTTGGTCTGAACTGGAGCTAATAAGGCTGGTGATATTGTATAGCTTAGTTAAGAATTTTTAGATGGATTAGATGATGTTGGTAGGTTGGAAATAGATATTTTTGGTCTTTATCGTAATACAATCCACATTAGGGTTGAAATCCAAATTTTACTGTGTGATTACAACAGAATAATTTGTAAAATTTTGTAAATCTAGCTCTGTTGGTAATTTGTTCTTTGTGAAGTCAAGTAATATAGTAATATATGTGTATATGTATGAACAGTGAGGAAAATAAGTATTTGAACACGCTGCTATTTTGCAAGTTCTCCCACTTAGAAATCATGGAGGGTCTGAAATTGTCCTCGTAGGTGCATGTCCACTGTGAGAGACATAATCTAAAAAAAACATCCAGAAATCACAATGTTTGATTTTTTAACTATTTATTTGTATGATACAGCTGCAAATAAGTATTTGAACACCTGAGAAAATCAATGTTAATATTTGGTACAGTAGCCTTTGTTTGCAGTTCCAGAGGTCAAACGTTTCCTGTAGTTCTTCACCAGGTTGGACACACTGCAGAAGGGATTTTGGCCCACTCCTCCACACAGATCTTCTCTAGATCAGTCAGGTTTCTGGGCTGTTGCTGAGAAACACGGAGTTTGAGCTCCCTCCAAAGATTCTCTATTGGGTTTAGGTCTGGAGACTGGCTAGGCCCCCCCAGAACCTTGATCTGCTTCTTCCAGAGCCCCTCCTTGGTTCTCCTGGCTGTGTGCTTCGGGTCATTGTCATGTTGGAAGACCCAGCCTCGACCCATCTTCAATGCTCTAACTGAGGGAAGGAGGTTGTTCCCCAAAATCTCCCAATACATGGCCCCGGTCCTCCTCTCCTTAATACAGTGCAGTCTCCCTGTCCCATGTGCAGAAAAACACCCCCAAAGCATGATGCTACCCCCCATGCTTCACAGTAGGGATGGTGTTCTTGGGATGGTCCTCATCATTCTTCTTCCTCCAAACACGGTTAGTGGAATTATGACCAAAAAGTTCTATTTTGGTCTCATCTGACCACATGACTTTCTCCCATGACTCCTCTGGATCATCCAAATGGTCATTGGCAAACTTAAGACGGCCTTGACATGTGCTGGTTTAAGCAGGGGAACCTTCCGGGCCATGCATGATTTCAAACCATGACGTCTTAGTGTATTACCAACAGTAACCTTGGAAACGGTGGTCCCAGCTCTTTTCAGGTCCTGGACCAGCTCCTCCCGTGTAGTTCTGGGCTGATTTCTCACCTTTCTTAGGATCATTGAGACCCCACGAGGTGAGATCTTGCATGGAGCCCCAGTCCGAGGGAGATTGACAGTCATGTTTAGCTTCTTCCATTTTCTAATGATTGCTCCAACAGTGGACCTTTTTTCACCAAGCTGCTTGGACATGTCCCCGTAGCCCTTTCCAGCCTTGTGGAGGTGGACAATTTAGTCTCTAGTGTCTTTGGACAGCTCTTTGGTCTTGGCCATGTTAGTAGTTGGATTCTTACTGATTGTATGGGGTGGACAGGTGTCTTTATGCAGCTAACGACCTCAAACAGGTGCATCTAATTTAGGATAATAAATGGAGTGGAGGTGGACATTTTGAAGGCAGACTAACAGGTCTTTGAGGGTCAGAATTCTAGCTGATAGACAGGTGTTCAAATACTTATTTGCAGCTGTATCATACAAATAAATAGTTAAAAAATCATACATTGTGATTTCTGGATGTTTTTTTAGATTATGTCTCTCACAGTGGACATGCACCTACGATGACAATTTCAGACCCTCCATGATTTCTAAGTGGGAGAACTTGCAAAATAGCAGCGTGATCAAATACTTATTTTCCTCACTGTATATATAAGTAATATATTCTGAGTGATTTTATTTGTTCTTGGCTGTTACTTGTTATTGTAAAGCTTAACCCTCCTGTTGTCCTCGGGTCAAATCTGACCCCTTTAAAAAATGTCTATATCTCAAATATATTTCTTCCATTCTTTATGATACAACTGATCTCTTTCATTCCTCTGATCTTAACTATTAGTCACAATAATTTATTGTTTCTGCTTTATAAACTCAAATATTAGGTATAATTCTATATAAATGAGGGTTATTGACCATGGATTCCAAAAAGTAGTAAAACTAGTAAGGTGGTGGAGGTGGAAACTAAAAAAAAGTCTGAAAAAGGGACGAAAATGTCAAGTTTTAGTCAGTTCAGGAGGACAACACGAGGGTTAAACTGAGTTAAGGCTTGTTTTACCTTACAACAATATATATATATTTAAATCAAATAAAAAATCAGACTGGAAACCTACTTTGCTTTAAAGCTGGTTGATTCTTGGTGTGCAGCTCCACGGCCTACTTTAGTCTGTTTTAGTCCGTTTTAGTCTTTTTTAGTCTATTTCTGACCACATGTTAAAGGGGTTAAAGAGAGGCAAGGTGTCGTCGTGCTCACTTCCTCACACACATCGGCTAGTAGTTCATATTGGGCAGTGAAGCCACCATGATGCATTCAGGGTCAACCAGATTGTAGACGTACAGAAGCTCAGAGAGATCCTGGCCTGGGACTGAAAGAGTTAACACAACGTGTAGTTGTGTTGCTATGGAGATCAGGAGGCGCCACTGTTTCTTACATTTTTCAATTTCAATTTTATTTATAGTATCAATTCATAACAAGAGTTATCTCAAGACACTTTACAGATAGAGCAGGTCTAGACCGCTCTATAATTTACAGATAGAGCAGGTCTAGACCGCTCTATAATTTACAGATAGAGCAGGTCTAGACCGCTTTATAATTTACAGATAGAGCAGGTCTAGACCGCTCTATAATTTACAGATAGAGCAGGTCTAGACCGCTTTATAATTTACAGATAGAGCAGGTCTAGACCTCTCTATAATTTACAGATAGAGCAGGTCTAGACCGCTCTATAATTTACACATAGAGCAGGTCTACACCGCTCTATAATTTACACATAGAGCAGGTCTAGACCGCTCTATAATTTACACATAGAGCAGGTCTAGACCGCTCTATAATTTACAGATAGAGCAGGTCTAGACCACTCTATAATTTACAGATAGAGCAGGTCTAGACCGCTCTATAATTTACAGATAGAGCAGGTCTAGACCGCTCTATAATTTACAGATAGAGCAGGTCTAGACCTCTCTATAATTTACAGATAGAGCAGGTCTAGACCTCTCTATAATTTACAGATAGAGCAGGTCTAGACCTCTCTATAATTTACAGATAGAGCAGGTCTAGACCGCTCTATAATTTACAGATAGAGCAGGTCTAGACCGCTCTATAATTTACAGATAGAGCAGGTCTAGACCGCTCTATAATTTACAGATAGAGCAGGTCTAGACCTCTCTATAATTTACAGATAGAGCAGGTCTAGACCTCTCTATAATTTACACATAGAGCAGGTCTAGACCGCTCTATAATTTACAGATAGAGCAGGTCTAGACCTCTCTATAATTTACAGATAGAGCAGGTCTAGACCTCTCTATAATTTACAGATAGAGCAGGTCTAGACCTCTCTATAATTTACAGGTAGAGCAGGTCTAGACCTCTCTATAATTTACAGATAGAGCAGGTCTAGACCTCTCTATAATTTACAGATAGAGCAGGTCTAGACCACTCTATAATTTACAGATAGAGCAGGTCTAGACCGCTCTATAATTTACAGATAGAGCAGGTCTAGACCACTCTATAATTTACAGATAGAGCAGGTCTAGACCTCTCTATAATTTACAGATAGAGCAGGTCTAGACCTCTCTATAATTTACAGATAGAGCAGGTCTAGACCGCTCTATAATTTACACATAGAGCAGGTCTAGACCACTCTATAATTTACAGATAGAGCAGGTCTAGACCGCTCTATAATTTACAGATAGAGCAGGTCTAGACCTCTCTATAATTTACAGATAGAGCAGGTCTAGACCACTCTATAATTTACAGATAGAGCAGGTCTAGACCACTCTATAATTTACAGATAGAGCAGGTCTAGACCTCTCTATAATTTACAGATAGAGCAGGTCTAGACCACTCTATAATTTACAGATAGAGCAGGTCTAGACCGCTCTATAATTTACAGATAGAGCAGGTCTAGACCTCTCTATAATTTACAGATAGAGCAGGTCTAGACCTCTCTATAATTTACAGATAGAGCAGGTCTAGACCTCTCTATAATTTACACATAGAGCAGGTCTAGACCGCTCTATAATTTACACATAGAGCAGGTCTAGACCGCTCTATAATTTACACATAGAGCAGGTCTACACCACATGCAACAGTTCTAGTTTCTTCCAGAGCAAGCAACAGTGGCAAGGAAAAACTTTAAGTTCTCCTAGTTTTAAGTTCTATTTCTTTCTTTACTTATTTAACTTTATTTTGAAGAATGATATTTTCTCTACCCCCTGCAGTGTGTCTCTCTGTGTCTTTGTGTCTCGTGTGTGTGTGTGTGTGTGTGTGTGTGTCTCTCTGTGCATGCGTGCATGTGTCTGTGTGTCTCTGTGTGTGGTGTGTCTCTCTCTCTCTGTGTGTGTGTGTGTCTGTCTTTGTGTGTGTATCTCTCTCTGTGTGTGTGTCTCTCTGTGTGTGTGTCTGTGTGTCTCTGTGTGTGGTGTGTCTGTCTTTGTGTGTGTCTGTGTGTCTCTCTCTGTGTGTGTGTGTCTGTCTTTGTGTGTGTATCTCTCTCTGTGTGTGTGTGTGTTGTAACTAAGTAGTAACAGTAAACAGTAAAAGGTTTCTTTCTTTACAAACTAAAACATCACATTTTCATGTGCACACGCCTTTCTACCAACATACATTACTATTACCTTTTTTTAATTTATAATACTAGACTCTTTGACTTTTTCGAATGAATGGATCAATTTTATTCAACTTTTTCAAAACACTATGACCTTTTATGACCTTTTCAACAAACTATAATATGAATTCTTTCAAAATACTATTCTATAACTTTTTTCGACATGGTGTACTATGATTTTTTTCGACATGGTGTACTATGATTTTTTTGACATAGTGTTTACTATGATTTTTTTGACATAGTGTTTACTATGATTTGAGAAGTTTTATCAAGCACTAAATAAAAACCTCTCAAATCAAAACGTCTCAGCGCTGAATTGACCGGATCTGAACGCTCCGCTGTAAAACTAGCAGGCTGTACATGTACTGGGAAAGTGTGTGTGTGTGTGTGTCCGTATTAGAGTGCGGATCGGGCCGGATTTTTCTGTCCGAGCCCGGCCCGCGTCCGACAGAGCAGTAACCGAACCCGACCCGAGCCCGACAGGCATTAAGATATTTCTGTCCGAGCCCGACCCGAGCCCGACAGTTAAAATCGCATTTGTTTCTCATACTAATGACACATGTACGTTTGTTTGTGTGGAAAGCCGCTTTTATTAAGCAATTGTAGGAAGGCATTGGGAAATGTCAACAGATGAGCATCAATGCACAGCTGACTTTCCTTCGTTTTCAATAGTTTTAAAATCTCCTGCGGCCAACTTCTTTTTAACATCTTCCATCGCTGCGCTGCCACATGGAGCTTAATACGCACGTCTTTGGTTGTCACAGCACACAGGAAGACGGATGTTAGGGTAATATTGGACATTTATTTTAAGCTGTTTTAAATTCAAAATGTTCAATGCCTTATCGCGCTGATGTGACCGAGCCCGACCCGAACCCGAGCATCCTTTCTAAAAATCTGTCCCAACCCGGCCCGACCCGTCGGGTACCGTCGGGTACCGTCGGGCTCGGGTCGGGTATCCATCCTCTAGTCCGTATACACAATTACAGGTGCACCAGAAAGACGCTTTAGAGTCTTTTAACTAATAATAATAATAATAATAGTTACCTGAGGGGTTGGGAGCTGTTTCCCAGTAAAGATCTCCTCCTGCGTCTGACATCCAGTCACACAGTCCACGGTCGAAGGTACAGTGAAGCACACCGAGCTCTGACACACACACATACACACACACACACACACACACACAGAGAGACACATACACACACACACACACACACACATACACACACACACACACACATACACACACACATACACACACACACACACACACACACACACACACACACACACACACACACACACAGAGAGACACATACACACACACACACACACACACATATACACACACAGAGAGACACATACACACACACACACACATACACGCACACAGATAGACACACACACACACATATACACACATATATACACAGACAGACAGACAGACACACACACACAGAGAGACACACACATACACGCACACACACACACACACAGACAGATAGACACACACACATATATACACACACACACACACACACACAGACAGATAGACACACACACATATATACACACACACACACACAGACAGATAGACACACACACATATATACACACACACACACACACACACACAGACAGATAGACACACACACATATATACACACACACACACACACACACAGACAGATAGACACACACACATATATACACACACACACACACAGACAGATAGACACACACACATATTTACACACACACACACACAGACAGATAGACACACACACATATATACACACACACACACACAGACAGATAGACACACACACATATACACACACACACACACACACAGATAGATAGACACACACAATATTGGCCATGAATTAAAGCCCAGAAGTTGACGGTTGACAGGAAACAACCAACGTGTGTTTCTAGAAGGTGAAACAGGATCTAAACTAGGAACTAAAATATGGTGTTTTTAGAACATGTAACCATGGCAACCTATTCTGGTACAACCTCAAAATACAATTATGAACCTGAACCTGAGCAGAAAAAAAAATAAAAAACAGTTTATCTGTCAACACATCAGCCGATGTTTCATCACTGATTGGCCAACTATTAGCCAATCAGCTGTTAACACTCACCAGGATCATCTCTGGCGTCCTCGGCCGTGTTTCCCAGCTCGATGTCAAACTCCCACACCTGGTTGGGATGTCGAGGGACTGCAACACACACACACACACGCACACACACACACACACAAAAGGACACACAGACAGACACATACTGATTAAAGAGAGTGTGTGTGTGTGTATATATACACATGTGTGTATGTATGAATGAATGTGTGTGTATGTGTGTATCTGTCTGTCTGTATATGTGTGTGTGTGTCTGTCTGTGTGTGTGTCGTCCTCACTGTGCACGTCTCCCCTCTGTCTCTGCGTCACGTCCTTATCGATCCGGTTGTCCATGGTCGTCGTCAGCGAGCGGGTGGACGCCGTCGTCACGGTAACTGTTGTTGTTGTTGTTGGTCCCACTGTAGGTGATGTATCCGGGGTAGAAGTACTCGTGGTCGCAGGCGTTGTACTAGAAATAACAGAAGTAGTCGTAGGTATTGTTGGAGTTGTAGTTTCTAGTTCAGTTGTAGTTTCGCATTGCAGTATGTTAGTTTCCATTGCAGTTGTAGTTTCTAGTTCAGTTGTAGTTTCCCTTGCAGTTGTAGTTTCCAGCTTAGTTGTAGTTTCCATTGCAGTTGTAGTTTCTAGTTCAGTTGTAGTTTCTAGTTCAGTTGTAGTTTCCCTTGCAGTTGTACTTGAAGTAGTTGTAGTTTTAGTTGTTGTGAGGAGATTCGTAGTAGTAGCGGAGGTGGTGATGATGTTGGGAGTTGTAGTTCTCTCGGTCTCTGTGGCTCCAGAGTTACTTTGAGTACAGCTGGAAGAAAACACAGATGCAGTATTTATACTTTAACCCTCGTGTTTTTTCCCGTCGACCGACTTTTAGTTTTCTGAGTCAAAATTTTAATTAAAACCTCGTTAAGACACTTTCCCCGAAGTTCTTTGTTGATTGTTTTGGACATTTTTGTTGTTTTGAAGTTTTTCAACTTTTCTCCAACAAGATCTTTCTCACTTTTTACGACATCTTTGTTGATTCTTTGTTTTTTTTGGATGTTTTTGTTGTTTTGTCCTACATTTGTCGTTTTTTTCCTACAAATGCTATAAAAGTAAATAAAACACCCAAACTCAATGAAAATAGTGAACTGATCAGTCATTTTTTGACATTTTTGAAGCTTTTGCCGACTTTTTTTGTCGCTTTATATTTTACATTTTCTCACTTTTCCCGTAGTTCTTTGTTGTTTTTTGGGACATTTTTGTGTCCGTCTCTTGTGAGGAGCGTCGTACGGAACCATCAACGTTATTTGTTTACAATCTGGTTGAAGGAAACCCAAATTTCTGACTTAGAAACTTTTTGAAAATGGGTCAGATTTGACCCCGAGGACGACGGGAGGTGAAATCCCGTTGACCACGAGCGAGATCACGTGTTCTCGTCTACGAAAGATGAAGAAATGGTTTGATACCGTTACAGCGGCCGTCGTTGCAGCGGCACGTTGGCGAGGACGGGTTCAGGGAGCAGAACGGCCGCGTGTCCTTATCTGCAGGACAGAGGACACATGACATCATATTAACTATAGGACAGAGGACACATGACATCATATTAACTATAGGACAGAGGACACATGACATCATATTAACTATAGGACAGAGGACACATGACATCATATTAACTAAAGGACAGAGGACACATGACATCATATTAACTATAGGACAGAGGACACATGACATCATATTAACTATAGGACAGAGGACACATGACATCATATTAACTAAAGGACAGAGGACACATGACATCATATTAACTATAGGACAGAGGACACATGACATCATATTAACTATAGGACAGAGGACACATGACATCATATTAACTAAAGGACAGAGGACACATGACATCATATTAACTATAGGACAGAGGACACATGACATCATATTAACTAAAGGACAGAGGACACATGACATCATATTAACTAAAGGACAGAGGACACATGACATCATATTAACTATAGGACAGAGGACACATGACATCATATTAACTAAAGGACAGAGGACACATGACATCATATTAACTATAGGACAGAGGACACATGACATCATATTAACTAAAGGACAGAGGACACATGACATCATATTAACTATAGGACAGAGGACACAACATCATATTAACTATAGGACAGAGGACACAACATCATATTAACTATAGGACAGAGGACACATGACATCATATTAACTATAGGACAGAGGACACATGACATCATATTAACTATAGGACAGAGGACACATGACATCATATTAACTATAGGACAGAGGACACATGACATCATATTAACTATAGGACAGAGGACACAACATCATATTAACTATAGGACAGAGGACACAACATCATATTAACTATAGGACAGAGGACACAACATCATATTAACTATAGGACAGAGGACACAACATCATATTAACTATAGGACAGAGGACACAACATCATATTAACTATAGGACAGAGGACACATGACATCATATTAACTATAGGACACGACATCATATTAACTAATAGGACACATGACATCATATTAACTATAGGACAGAGGACACATGACATCATATTAACTATAGGACATGACATCATGTTAACTGGAGGACACATGGCTTTTAGGTTAGTTATTAATTAATAGAACTTGAAATTCATTTTTTTAATACTGTTTATTGGAAATAGAATCTATTTTGTTAGTAATCAATACACACAGGCCTGAAATACACACACACACGCATGTACGCATACACACGCACACAGGCGCACACACTACACACAGGCACACACACACAGAAGCAGACTAGCCACACCTCCACCCTCCTCCACCCTCCTCCACCCTCCTCCCCCGCTCAGCCTCACCGGTGCACGAGTAGCGTCCGTTGATGTACGTGAGCCTGAAGCCGAGGTGACATTTACACAGGAAGCTGCCAAACGTGTTCACACACTTCCTACGGACAGGACACACACCTCCGCCAGACACACACTCATCGATGTCTGCAGGGGGGAGAGAGAGGGAGAGAGAGGGAGAGACATAGAGAGAGAGTCAAAGAGACATAGAGAGAGATGGGGAGAGACATAGAGAGAGAGAGAGGGAGAGAGAGACATTAGAGAGAGAGAGACATAGAGAGAGAGAGAGAGAGACATTAGAGAGAGAGAGACATAGAGAGAGGGAGAGAGAGACATTAGAGAGAGAGAGACATAGAGAGAGAGAGAGAGAGGAAGAGACATAGAGAGGGAGAGACATTAGAGAGAGAGAGACGAGAGAGAGAGAGAGGGAGACAGACAAAGACATAGAGAGAGAGAGACATAGAGAGAGAGGGAGACAGAGACATAGAGAGAGACATTAGAGAGAGAGAGGGAGACAGACAGAGACATTGAGAGAGAGGGAGAGGGAGACAGACAGAGAGCATTAGAGAGAGGGAGAGGAAGAGACATAGAGAGAGAGAGGGAGAGACATTAGAGAGAGAGGGAGAGGAAGAGACATAGAGAGAGAGAGAGACATTAGAGAGAGAGAGGGAGAGGAAGAGACATAGAGAGAGAGAGAGACATTGAGAGAGAGAGAGAGAGAGGGAGACAGACAGAGACATAGAGAGAGAGAGGGAGACAGACAGACTTAGAGAGAGAGAGAGAGGGAGAGGATGATCTTCTCAATCAACATATCATCTTCATCATCAGCAGCAGCAGAGATAGAGACAGACAGACTGACCGATACAGGTGCGTCTGTCCGGTCCCAGCCGTAACCCTGGCGACGGACAGGTGCATCGTACCGCCCCCTTGATGACCTCGCAGCCGTACTGACAGTTGGCATGGTAACAGGTTCGAGCATCTTTAAGCACAGACAGAAGATGTTATTTAACTTATTTTGTGTTTTATATGTCGGAGGGAGCATGAACGCATCGCCTGTATGACACAAAAAGACCTAAAGATAAAGTGGTAGTGTGTGTCTGTGTGTGTGTGTGTGTGTGTGTGTGTGTGTGTGTGTGTGTGTGTGTGTGTGTGTGTGTGTGTGTGTGTGTGTGTGTGTGTGTGTGTGTGTGTGCTGTGTGTGTGTGTGTGTGTAGTGTGTGTGTGTCTGTAGTGTGTGTGTGTGTCTGTGTGTGTGTGTGTGTCTGTGTGTGTGTGTGTCGTGTGTGTGTGTCGTGTCGTGTGTGTGTGTGTGTGTGTACGTGTGTGTGTGTGTGTGTGTGTGTGTGTGTGTGTGTGTGTGTGTGTGTGTGTGTGTGTGTGTGACTTACTCCTGCAGACTGCCGCTCTGGCTGCACAGTGTGTATCCGTCACAGACAGAAACACTTGTAGACTGCCCGCGCGTGTTCATGCAGCGATGCTTACAGGGCACGAGGCTCACGCCACACTCGTTACAGCATCTGAGAGACACACACACACACACACACACACAGACACACACACACACAGAGACACACACACAGATAAACACACACACGAGAGAGAGAGAGAGGTGGGGCGTGTTTTCTCTGCTTTCACTCTTCTGGTCAACTTGTCAGATTAACCTTTGACTTCTAGCGCTGTTAATCACAGAGAGCAGGTTAAGTGTGTGTGTGTGTCTGTCTGTGTGTCTGTGTGGTTGTGTGTGTGTGTGTGGTGTTATATTACAGGATGTGTGTGAAGCCCCAGTTTAAAGCCAGATGTTGTTTTATTGTCAGGATATGACTCATAATGTAGCCTCTAATCAGCAGATTAACAGTGTGTGTGTTTGTGAGTGTGTGTATGTGTGTGTGTTTGTGAGTGTGTGTGTATGTGTGTGTTTGTGAGTGTGTGTGTGTTTTGGGGGTCTTCAGGTAGGACACGTCTTTGCAGCTCAAACAAGCATGACAGGAATGTGTCTCTTTTTTCTTCTTCTCAGAGGCATCATGGGAACTCTGCAGAGACACACACACACACACACACACACTCACACACACACACACACACACACACACACACACACACACACACACACACACACACACAGACACACACACACACACAGACACACACACACACACACACACACACGCACACAATACTCTCACACACACACACAATACTCTCACACACACACACACACACGCACACACGCACACTTACCTTGGTTGCAGGCCTTGCCTGTGTATCCTAGATGACATTTGCATCTGTCTGGTCCAACACACTCTCCATGTTTACAACCCTGCTGACAATAAGCTACACACACACACACACACACACAGACACACACACACACACACACACAGACACACACACACAGAGACACACACACACACACACAGAGACACACACACACAGACACACAGGGGGTTACAAACAGCTGCCGTTTGGACACACTTCCATCAGGTTCCCATATATTTCCATGCCCAAACGTTTCCGTGACGTTTCAGCAACCGTAACCATGACGATATTTAAGCCCATTTAACCAATCAAAGTAAGGATTTTCAAAATAAAGGTGCATCATAAAGAAGACAATGTGCACGGATACCGACGTATGGTTACAGCCCATAATATGTTGCTTCCACACACACTGGCCCAAACTAACGTGTGTGTGTGTGTGTGTGTGTGTGTGTGTGTGTCCTCACGTTGACAGCGTCCCCAGGCTGTCTGTCTCCAGCCCCAGCAACACTCCACGCTGTTTCCATAGCGACACAGACCCTGGGACAGCCCCGCCTGCTCCGCCCAGCTGCAACACAATCACACAATTACAATTACACACAACAATCACACAATTACAATACACATCTATGTCCAGGGTGTTTAGACACAGTGAGACAGAGACAACTTGTTGTGTGTAGAGTGTGTAACACTAGCATTGGTCCTCCGTCCCGGGGGAAACACGCCTCACAACTTTTTGAGCCTTTTTCCACCTTTTTGTCGTCATAATTTGACATTTTTTTGCGCCTTTTTAAACATTTTTGCGCCTTTTTTTTACCTTTTCGTCGCTTTTTTTCCTTGTTTTTGTCACTTTTTGTGGCCTTTTTTTTAAACCATTTTTTTGCCTTTTATAACCTTTGTGTCGCCGTTTTTCCTCATTTTGTCTCTTCTTTGTCTCCTGTTCTGAGAGGTTTGTTGTGCTAAATGTTTGGTGTGAGAAACGTAAAGAGAAAATTCAGGCGAGTGATTAAAGAAACTGCAGCAAGGCCTGTGTGTGTGTGTTTGGTGTGTGTGTGTGTGTGAGTGTGAGTGTGTGTGTGTGTTTGGGTGTGTGTGTGTGTGTGAGAGTGTGAGTGTGTGTGTGTGTGTGAGAGTGTGAGTGTGAGTGTGTGTGTGTGAGTGTGTGTGAGAGTGTGTGTGTGTGTGTGTGTGAGAGAGAGTGTGTGTGTGTGAGAGTGTGAGTGTGAGTGTGTGTGTGTGTGAGTGTGTGTGAGAGTGTGTGTGGGTGTGTGTGTGTGAGAGTGTGAGTGTGTGTGTGTGTGTGCTGTGTGTGTGTGTGTGTGTGTTGCCTGTCTCAACATGAATCCATCCAGAGGAACTCCCTCCACATACTTTCTCTCTCTGAGGAACTCTTCTTTCACACAGCGCTGGAACAAGTATCCACATTACTACTAATACTACAAATACCAGACCGTACACATACTCTGTTACAGTAGAAGTACTAATACCACACCGTACACATACTGTGTTACAGTAGAAGTACTAATACCAGACCGTACACATACTGTGTTACAGTAGAAGTACTAATACCAGACCGTATACATACTGTGTTACAGTAGAAGTACTAATACCAGACCGTGCACATACTCTGTTACAATAGAAGTACTAATACCAGACCGTACACATACTGTGTTACAGTTGAAGTACTAATACCAGACCGTACACATACTGTGTTACAGTAGAAGTACTAATACCAGACCGTACACATACTGTGTTACAGTAGAAGTACTAATACCAGACCGTACACATACTGTGTTACAGTAGAAGTACTAATACCAGACCGTACACATACTGTGTTACAGTAGAAGTACTAATACCAGACCGTACACATACTCTGTTACAGTAGAAGTACTAATACCAGACCGTACACATACTGTGTTACAGTAGAAGTACTAATACCAGACCGTACACATACTGTGTTACAGTAGAAGTACTAATACCAGACCGTACACATACTCTGTTACAGTAGAAGTACTAATACCAGACCGTACACATACTGTGTTACAGTAGAAGTACTAATACCAGACCGTACACATACTGTGTTACAGTAGAAGTACTAATACCAGACCGTACACATACTCTGTTACAGTAGAAGTACTAATACCAGACACTACTTTAATGACACTTGATGCTTTTTGTTTACACATATTTATGTGTTTTTAACGCATCGTTTAACCTTTTTTTTCAACATATTTTTTACGTATTTTTATACTTCTCCGTCCCAGTTTTCTGTCAATTTCTATGTATTTTTTAAAGCATTTTTAACAAATTGCCACGGTTTTTTATGCATTTAACGCATTTTTATGGTTATTTATGCTTTTCTAACACATTTTTGATGCCCCCCCCCAGTTTTCCAGAACATGCTTTCTTTGTACAAATGACAAACTTTTAATTGAATTGCATATGGATTATCCATTTTCTACGCATTTTATGATTTTATTGAACCGCATTTTTATGCTTTTTTGATCCACCCCTCCCCAAGTTTTCCAGGTTTTTTTTACACATTTTTTTGTGAAGAAACAAGAAAATATTCACATTTAACCAGCTGACGTCACACATATCGTAATACATGACTCAAACGGATTAATAAATCATCTAAACGGATAATCGTGCTAAAAGATTCAGTATTAAAATCCTAATATTAACATTATAAGTCTGACTGTATGGAAAAGGAAGCAGAACAACATAACTGTAAGTAATAGTTAAAAATAGCATAAAGCAAGTTAAAGTCACAATAAAATCCCCTTTAAGAACTTAGTAGTTTATGTCCAGAGACTTTTGTTTTTTCAAAATTAGGTTAGAAAAGTTAAAAAAAGAGTAAAAATTAAAAGGTGCCAACATTTATCAATATTACAGAATCATTGTGTAAAAAATACATATTAAACATAATAAAATACATTAAACATATAAAAACCTGTCGTAGTCCTCGAGCTGAGCCCGGCTCCGCAGACAGAACCAGAACAGCAGAACCAGGCCGACCCGGGTCAGCATTCTCCGCCTTTAACCCGGGACACCAGGAAATCCAAGTCAGTCCACCAACGGTCCGGTCCGACCCGGGACGAAAAACAAGCTAATATCTAGTTACAAAAGCTCTAAAAACAAGCTAATATCTAGCTAAAAACAAGCTAATATCTAGTTAAAAACAAGCTAATATCTAGCTAAAAACAAGCTAATATCTAGTTACAAAAGCTCTAAAAACAAGCTAATATCTTGTTAAAAACAAGCTAATATCTAGTTAAAACATGCTAATATCTAGTTAAAACAAGCTAATATCTAGCCAAAAATAAGCTAATATCTAGCTACAAAAGCTCTAAAAACAAGCTAATATCTAGTTAAAACATGCTAATATCTAGCTACAAAAGCTCTAAAAACAAGCTAATGTCTAGTTAAAAACAAGCTAATATCTAGTTAAAACATGCTAATATCTAGCTACAAAAGCTCTAAAAACAAGCTAATATCTAGCTAAAAACAAGCTAATATCTAGTTACAAAAGCTCTAAAAACAAGCTAATATCTTGTTAAAAACAAGCTAATATCTAGTTAAAACATGCTAATATCTAGTTAAAACAAGCTAATATCTAGCCAAAAATAAGCTAATATCTAGCTACAAAAGCTCTAAAAACAAGCTAATATCTAGTTAAAACATGCTAATATCTAGCTACAAAAGCTCTAAAAACAAGCTAATGTCTAGTTAAAAACAAGCTAATATCTAGTTAAAACATGCTAATATCTATCTAAAAACAATAATATATATAGCCAAAAATAAGCTAATATCTAGCTACAAAAGCTCTAAAAACAAGCTAATATCTATCTAAAAATATGCTAATATCTAGTAGTTAAAACAAGCTAATATCTAGTAGTTAAAAACATGCTAATATCCAGATATGAAAACGGTAACCACGGTAACCACTTCGACAGAGGGAACACTTCACCTGTTGGTACCGGTATCAACGTCAAAATGTCCCTAAAATCGAGACATGTTGTGAAATAAAAGCAGTCGACGCTACAAGAGGGTTAAATATTAGACGTCAAAACGTCCGGTTGTTTAAATAAATCGCGGTTTGAGTCGTAAAAAGACGTTAAAAGACGTTAAATCCTTCTCTAAAAGGAGAGAAAAGTTACGAAGCGTCAGTTAGACTCTCCTCGTCGTCACGGCAGCAGACTCGCGCTCTGGCAGTTATGAACTGTTGGTGTCGGGTGGAGAGAGAGAGAGAGGAGAGAGAGAGGGAGGGAGAGGGAGAGAGAGAGAGGAGAGAGAGACAGAGAGAGAGAGAGAGAGAGAGGAGAGAGAGACAGAGAGAGAGAGAGAGGGAGAGAGAGAGAGAGAGAGAGAGAGAGACAGAGAGAGGGAGAGAGAGAGAGAGAGGAGAGAGAGACAGAGAGAGAGAGAGAGAGAGAGAGAGAGGGAGGGAGAGGGAGAGAGGGAGAGAGAGAGAGAGAGAGAGAGAGAGACAGAGAGAGGGAGAGAGAGGGAGAGGGAGAGAGAGGGAGAGAGACAGAGAGAGGGAGAGAGAGGGAGAGAGAGAGAGAGAGAGAGGGAGAGAGAGAGAGAGGGAGAGAGAGGGAGAGGGAGAGAGAGGGAGAGAGAGAGAGAGAGAGAGGGAGAGAGAGACAGAGAGAGGGAGAGGGAGAGACAGAGAGAGACAAAGAGAGAGAGAGACAGAGAGAGAAAGAGAGAGACAGACGCCAAAAAGACAACAAAAAGGCGACAAAAAGGCGACAAAATGGCGACACAAATGCGACAAAAAAACGACAAGACGACAACATAAAGATGACAAAAAACGACAAGAAGACGACAACATGACGACAAAAAGACGACAAAATGACGACAAAAAGACGACAAAAAGGCGACAAAAAGACGACAAAATGACGACAAAAAGGCGACAAAATGACGACAAAATGACGACAAAAAGATTCTTTTGAGCGTTTTTTTGAGAAGTACTTATACGCGGGATTGGGGTTGTTTACAAGTCCATAAGGCTATTTTCTTCCTAAGTACAGAGACCTCTTTTGGGGGGTTAAACAATGGGGTAAATCGTATATTAAATTCTAATTAAATTCAGGAAAACAATTAGTTAAAGGTGAGGATTGGGAAGGAATCGGATTCTGGCAAATTTGTCTTTGGAAACAAAGTGATTTGATTCCAGACTTATGCCTTGAATAATGTCCCAAGTTGTCGTCACTTTCCTAACCAGATCCTCACAATATTTTTTAATTATTTTTACAGAATAAAACTATTTACCATGAACAATAATACAAGTGTAGAACAATTTGAAAAAACAATCTTTCACAATTAAAAAATGGGTTCGGTTGTCTGTTAAACTATAAACAATCATTTTTTATGGATTTCTTTTGTTTTTAAAGTCTATGTTCCTTATCCCTTCTCGTTTAGTCCGAAGGGGTGAATACTTCCTGTCTGTTGTCGTTGGAAGGTACTCCATCCTGGATTGTGTTCCAATCCTCTTATGGTTAAGTTTCTGAATCCATGTTCAAGGAAGTGCTGTACAAGGTGTGTCTGTTTTTTGTGCCCGTTGGTTATGTTGTATTTGTGATTTGAACGACGGGCCCTGATCGAGCTCCGTGTTTCACCCACATATCTTTGTGGGCATCTCTTGCATTGTATTAAGTATACACAGTTGGTTTGAGACATTAGGATTCTCCTGGGTAAAGTTATTGTAGAACCAGTTTCTTTGTTCCTGGCCATTTGGACCCTCAGGGCCTTTCTCTTGTGGTTGAGGGGGTGCAGTTTGGCCCTTACTATTATGTCTTTTCCACCAAGGGAGTTCTGGTGCTGGTTCGGAGTCAGTGCCAAATATTGAACCGGTTCTTTGCTTTTCCACACAGATAAACCTGGCTCTGGGCCAAGAAAACGGGTTCCACCTCAGCACCAACCTAGCGCTGGTCTAGAGATAAGAACCGGTTCCGTCAGGTGCTGGGAGCGGGTCCCGGTAGGCTTTTTGTCGGGAAAATTGGGACCGCCCCGGTCAAACCGGGACGTCTGTTCACCCTAACGGTGTTTTGCTTGACGCTACTGATGTTGCCATGGCAACCCAGCAAAAGATAATAATAAACGTTAAATTATGCGAGATAATTATCTTTCTTCTTGGACGTGTCCTCGGTCCACAGCGGTCCATAGCGGTCTATAGCGGTCCATAGTGATCCATAGCGGTCCATAGCGGTCTATAGCGGTCCATAGTGATCCATAGCGGTCCATAGCGGTCCATAGCGGTCTATAGCGGTCCATAGTGATCCATAGCGGTCCATAGCGGTCCATAGTGGTCCATAGCGGTCCATAGCGGTCCATAGCGGTCCATAGCGGTCACAAATAGCTGTCAAGGCCCGTCATTGAATTCCAGTGGGAATTTGTAAAGCCAGGAGCAAAAGTATCGGCATGTAGTCCTCCATTATTGTTGATAATAATATGCAGTGACGTTGTAACGTAGCCCTGCTCTGGCTCTCAGGCTGGGGAAGATCCAGCTGGTTCTTAGATAATTGGCGAGTAGAACCAGCACCGAACTGGCTATAGCACCAGCCCAGAACCAGCACCTGGTTAGCCTTGGTGGAAAAGACATATAAGATATCTTTGAGGGTCGGGTTTTTACAGTAGGCCGATATTATTTTACATTTTGTCGGAATGGTGGTTTGCGAGAGTGTTCTTTGAAAGTTCTCCTTGATTATCTTGTTAGCCTTGGTTGCATAGCTTGAGTAAGTGGAGATCAGAGGGATGATGTTTTTTTCATCCTGTTTCTCGGTTGCCGGAGAGGGGTTCCCTTCTTTGGGTTCTAGGGATGTTTTCTGGGTTTTTCTGATGAATATTTTTGTGTAACCCCTACCCCTCAGGGTCTTTATTAGTGTTCGCGTTGCTTTAATCCTGTCCGACGGGTTGTTGCAGATTCTGTGGAATCTGAGTCATTGTGATTTGAGTAACCCTTTAAACACATGTGGTGGGTGGAAGCTTTCTTTATGTAAAAGGGCGTGTGTGTCAGTAGGTTTGAAATAAACCTTAGTGTCAAGAATGCCTGTTTTTTGGAAATTGGGGCCCTTGAATATAGTAGTGTCAAGGAAATTGACCTCGTTATCGTGCAGGATCGGGTCAATTTCTATGGATTCATGGTGATTGTTAAGAACTTGTGTAAAGCCCTCAAAATCTTTAGCAGAGTGGGTCCAGGCTCCCCAAATGTCATCGAGATATCTGTAGGACTTCCTGGGAAGTGTTTTACATTTAGGGAAGGCTGTTTCTTCCCACTCCGCCATATAGATATTCGCATAGGCGGGTGCGAAACGTTTGCCCATGGCTGTTCCTTTCGTTTGATGGTAGTATTTACCATTGAATTCAAAGTCATTCCTAGTCAGGCTCAGGTGTAGTAGCTCAAGGATTTCTTTGTCCGGTCTGTCAGGGTATTTTTTAAGCCATTTGGACATTATTTCCATTCCTTTGGGGATATCGATGTTTGTACAGAGACTTTTAACATCCACAGTGAAAAGTTTAAACGGTTCTCTTATGGCCGTTTGTTTTATTTTGTGGATAAAGTGCGTGGTGTCCTTGAGGTAGCTGGCATGTTTGTTAGATAATGGAGTCAAAAAAGAGTCCAAGTGTTCCTCCACTCCATAGTCCGAGATGATGGGTCTCCCTGGTGGGATATTGTCTAGCCAGTCCTTTTGCGGTTTATGTATTTTAGGCAGAAAATAAGAGTCTTGATCTATAAGGGGCTTGACCCCCGAGGTAGGTGCATTGTTTCTTGTTTAGATAATGTTTTTTTCCTCAATGTCTCAAGAATGAAAGATATTTGGTCCGCCGTTTCATTTTTTATGGGTTTGTTTAGTGGCCGGTAATATTTTGTATCATGAAGTTGGCGCAGTGCTTCCTTCACATAATCTGTTCGATCCATTATCACTATGGCGCTGCCCTTGTCGATCGGCTTTATGATAATGTTGGGGTTATTATTTAGGTCTTGTAGTGCTTTTTCTTCCTCTTTTGTAAGGTTGGGGCTGTCTTTTGTTACCCTGAGATTGGGGCAATTTAGAGGGGTCTGGTTCCCAGTCTGAGGGTAAATGGAAAGGGTTTTTTTGAGTGGTTGGTGTTGGACCGAAGTAGGTAAATATTTTAAGACGCCTGTGGTACTGTGTAAGGTCCGATTTTAGGGTGTTTCTTTTGTTGGTTGGATTTGATGGGGCAAATGAGAGGCCTCTCTTAAGGAGTTAATTTTGGAAATGTGTCAAATGTGTTGATGAGAGGTTTAGGACCTCTTTGTCCTGAGTTTTAGGGACCTCCTTAGGGGTCCCCTTTATACTAGAAAAGACCTCCAGTTTTTCCACATTTCATTGGCAGTGTTGGCGGTCCAGTGGAGTTTATCCAGTCCCGTGGCAAATGATTCTTTTGGTAGCCTTGGGATTTGGCATGTGGTTTCTTTGATTAGGTGGTTAAGCAGTTTGATGTTGTCCTTGAGAGGATTACAGTTTGGACCCTGTCCGAAGTTGGGGTTTTATTCTTTATCAGGTGTGCTGCATGGCTTAAGTTGGCTCCTGGGTAACAGTCAACTTGAATTCGGGGATCGTAAATAGGGTGTAGCCTTGAGATATTTGAGTCCCCTGCGATAAGGATTTGCCTGACTGGGTTCAGGGTCCAGTTTTTGTATTTGTTACCCAGATGTTCATGGGTTTTGAATAGGGAGCAGGATTTTGTTGGGTCTGAGGTTTTGTTGATGCTGCTTGTTGGTGGGGGTAGCAAGGGTAGAATCGGGCTCATTATTGTATTTTGTTGGTTTGCTGGTACGAGTTTTTCCGAAATATAGAGTGGCTCAGGAGACCAGAGTGATTGTGAGGAGTTGAGGCTCATTGGGGATCCAAAGTTTAAAGAGATCTAAGTCTCTTCGTAGCACTTTTCGGTTGGGGGGTCGAGTGGAATTGTAGGAAAGGGTCTCCCTGTGTCATATCTGTTAGGGTCTGAGGGGTACGTTGAGGTGTTAGTTCGTTGTCCCGTGCCCTATCCTCTGGGGTTTGGAGGGTGTTTTGGGGAATTAGTTCCACTTCATGTGGTACGTTTCTTGGGGTTTGAGGGGTGTGTTGGGAAATTGGTTCGGTAGGAGGTTCCGTGGGGTTCAGGATCCTAAGGATTTCTGCTTTTGCTTCCGCAATGGTTCGGTCTGTGATCCTTCTCAGATCCCTTTTGGTCCATCTTATAGCGACTGAAAATGCTTCATCCCAGGCCCTCTTGGGGTTGGGGAAAGATTATTTATACAGGTTTCCATAGTCCTGTAGTGTTCGTCAAGGATTTGGAGACTTGTATGTGTCCAGTTTTTTGCGTTACCAGTTTTAAGTTGATTTGTAAGTGGGTTTTCGTATGCCGGACGGACCGTGTGGACCAGGCGTTTTTGGGTTGCCCTGAAGAAGGATGGGGTTGGAGTCGTTGGTTCGATATTGGTGAATTTAAGGTTATGGTAACACTTCATATACAGTATATATATATATATACTTCATGTTCACTTCATGTGATTAATGTATTTTACAGAAATTACATAATTTATGCAAAATGCGTGCGCATTCGTATGATATGGGAGGAAATATGGTGTTCTTTTAAATCGTATAAAACAACAACCAGTCAGCGTTATGGATCTGTTGTGATGGTTAAGGTTAGGCACCAACAGTCTAACCAGGATTAGTGGGTTGGGTTCAAATAAGTCCGTCCAGGAAAGGAAAGTCCGGTGTTCTGGGACCAATACTTCACACCAATCTCCCGCCAAAATGGAAACATGTAACTTTTGTTTAAATCAGACTTCCTGTATCCTGATAATCTTAAACCACATTCAGAGACAGAAAATACAAAGAGTTAATGTAAATATAGATTATTAAATGAAAGGTCCACAGAGTGAGAAAAGACCATGTTAAACTACAAATTACAAAAAAAGAATCTGTATAAGGCAAACAAAACCACGTAATGGGAACACGTCTTCAACAGATTATTCTCAACACAAGGCTCACACTCTCTCATTTGGAGCTTTTGACCAAATTCCACAGCCTTCTTCAGCTCTTTAACTTCCCCCTGAATCAAAGCAGCTGTTTTAATGGGATTGAAATCTGATCCACTGAAGAAGCCTGTGGAATACGGTTCAAAGCAGAGAGTTAAAACTATTTACATGAATGACAGGACTACCCCTTCAAAGGGAGGGAGCGGAGGAGGAGGAAACAACTTGGCTCTGAAACATGTTCACAACGAGGCAGAGTGAATGCGCTGGTGTCTTTTAAGGTTACCACTATCAGAAAACATTTTTCCACATTGTTCACACGAGTACGGCTTCTCTCCAGTGTGAATGCGTTGGTGGATATCTAGGACACCACTCCTAGAAAAGGTTTTACCACATAAATCACAGCTGTAAGGTTTATCTCCAGTGTGAATGCGCTGGTGAGATTTAAAGTTACCACTCTCAGAAAAGGTTTTCCCACATTGATCACAGCTGTACGGCTTCTCTCCAGTGTGAATGCGTTGATGTTTTTTTAGGTAACTCTGTAGTGCAAAAGCTGCCCCACATTGATCACAGCTGTACGGTTTCTCTCCAGTGTGAATGCGTTGATGTTTTTTTAGCGTACTCTGCCGTGTGAACGCTGTCCCACATTGATCACAGCTGTACGGTTTCTCTCCAGTGTGAACTCTCTGATGAATCTTTAAATATCCTGATGTTGTGAAGGATTTGTCACAGTGTTGACAGCGGTGACATTTGGGTCCCTCTCCTCTCCGTTTCTGTAGCAACAGACAAACACAGAGAGAGTTAGTGAACAAGCTGCCTAAACCCTGGATTTGCTCTCACTCACAATTTTAACTCTTCATTAGGGCTGCACGATTATGGCCAAAATGATAATCACGATTATTTTTATCAATATTGAGATAACGGTTTTAATTATCACAACTATTTGTTGATTTTAACCAAAACAAATTATATTGTCTCATTGGCTATTTATAACTGCTTTCACATTCATATTATGCTACATTCTTCTTATGTTGAAGTTATATATACATACAGCTCCAACATATGTAAATGATAAATATATTAAATATATATATACTAACATATAACTAAGTTGCATTCAATAACTTCTTATGCGTTCTTCTTTGCGGTGGCGGCCGCAATAGCAGAGTTACCACGGAAACACTGGTACAAATACAGGTTTCCTCTCATGCTTAACAATATACAGCTGTTAACAACAATTAAAACTGTGCCTCACTGCTGTGTGTTGGTGGAGGGCATGTGTGAGTTAATGATGGAGGGGCTGTGTCTCTCCCTGTGAGCTAACAGACGCTAACTAGCACCCTAGAGCCCTGTGAGCTAACAGACACTAACTATTTTCTCCAAGTCAGGGTTTGTCAGATTAAAGTTTAAAATGAAAGAATGTCGCCGCCTGGAGGTCAGCAGGGGAACAACAGCTACACATTCAGTACTGTAGTTAACTCCAGGTACTTGTACTTCACTTGACTATTAAATAATGCACAGCATTTTAATAACTAAAATAATGTAGAAGAATAAGAAGAAATTAAAAAATATAGATTCATTTTAAGCATTTATATTTATTTTTCCTACCAGACTCCATTTAATTAAAACAGAAATGTTATGATTATTACCCTCACTTCATTCAAAGTGGACAGGACCTAAATAAAACTACCAAAAGCCGTCTTGGTTCATCTTTCCACTATTTCAACAATCACAACTGGTCTGGTTGGAATAAACTCTTAATTCACCCATTTACACATGGAGATATGCTGCTCTATACACGCTAAAAGTAGTGATTATTTACATGGAGTCTGGTGGAGATATGCTGCTCTATACACGCTAAAAGTAGTGATTATTTACATGGAGTCTGGTGGAGATATGCTGCTCTATACACGCTAAAAGTAGTGATTATTTACATGGAGTCTGGTGGAGATATGCTGCTCTATACACGCTAAAAGTAGTGATTATTTACATGGAGTCTGGTGGAGATATGCTGCTCTATACACACTAAAAGTAGTGATTATTTACATGGAGTCTGGTGGAGATATGCTGCTCTATACACGCTAAAAGTAGTGATTATTTACATGGAGTCTGGTGGAGATATGCTGCTCTATACACACTAAAAGTAGTGATTATTTACATGGAGTCTGGTGGAGATATGCTGCTCTATACACGCTAAAAGTAGTGATTATTTACATGGAGTCTGGTGGAGATATGCTGCTCTATACACACTAAAAGTAGTGATTATTTACATGGAGTCTGGTGGAGATATGCTGCTCTATACACGCTAAAAGTAGTGATTATTTACATCGAGTCTGGTAGAGATATGCTGCTCTATACACGCTAAAAACAGTAATTATTTACATGGAGTCTGGTGGAGATATGCTGCTCTATACATGCTAAAAGTAGTGATTATTTACATGGAGTCTGGTGGGTTTGGTGATGGTGATTTCTGTTTCATGTTAAACTAAAAGGATCTTACTCTTTAACTAAAAGCTCTCTCTCTGTTGGGATCCATCCCATAATGTTGTCACACACTTAGAATAATAAACTGAGTCTTTCAGCACTTTTAGTGGATGGAAACGTTCTCTTATCAAGGAGTTTAACCACAGAAACGGCAGGTAGGATAAATCCACCAAATCAAGTCACAAATAATCAGCACGAGGCCTCGTTTTATTTCTTTTATTTTGTATTTAATTGTTCCACATTGCAAAACATTTAAAACAATTCAATCATTGATGTTATTCTCCAAGTCAGATGAATAAATCAGCTGTTTGCTTTCTATTTTCTGATTTTGTATGACATCATCAGTGTCTTTACTTTAAGTCTGAACAGACCTCAACAGATTTAAAACCACATTCAGTCACAGAAAATATGAAATGTCAGACAAAGATTATTAAAGTAGGAAAATATGACGTTAAACTCCAAAACAACAATAACTTGAGAGCGTACCATTAAAAATGGCCGACTTCTAGTATGTTGGTAATGATGAGAGGACTGTTTACACAAATAAGCGCAAATATTGAATTTGCACTTATTAAACTCACAATGCTCAAAGGTTATAGTTTTTCCAACTTTTGGGAGTTTTGAAATATATAAGGGTGACAAAAATGTATTCCTAAAATGAAACTTACACCGAGTTCCTGTCAGCCAAAAAGAGTTGTTGGTTTCTAGAGAAGTTTTTACCAAATTAAATAAAAAATGTCAAACCAAAACATCTTTAAACGTCTTAATGTTTCTCCGTTGGGCCTTCTCCTTCCCACTGGGGGTACGTTGTGGTACCAAACCCGGTGCTAGTCCGGCACCGGTGCCTTACCACCCGGTATCTATCAGACCGAACCGTAACGGGGATTTCGGGGCCTCATTTCGGTGCTACTGAAATCCCAGCGCTGCCCTCTGATGCTCCGAGACGTCAGAGGCAGCAGGAGCATCGCTGCATGAGACGCTAGTTAAAATAATACACTCTGCAGCGGGTAATGTTAGCCTAGCGTTAGCTAGCAGCTAAATTAAACACAGCTAACGTTAAACGGTGGGACTGTATTTCACTATAGAGCAGGGGTCTTCAACGTTTTCCAGGCCAAGGACCCCCAAACTAATGCCGAGATGGAGCGGGGACCCCCTAATTATGTATATTGTATAAATTTGTGTTATATCAAACTGGTCCTATAGTGCCATGTGTAAATGTACCTTGTTATTGTGCATTCAATACTAAGATACTCAAATAATACACAGGTTCATATATATTTATGTTTTTATTTTAAACATGTGCGAGGCACAGTGAGTAGGGTGGCCATGCCACTGCCATTTATAAACATAACATAACACAATAAACTGATACCTGCCAAGATTATGAAGGTAAATATGGTGCAAAAGTGAGAGCGCGTAGATGCGATGTGAGCACTTGTAAAATATTACTTGAGAGCTTGTAAAAAAAATCTGTACTCGTGTTTATTTTTATTTTTTTCACTTGAGTCACTTTTTCAGTACAACCACAACTCAGTGATTACAACCTCTCGAATCTGCCGCTGCAGCGTGCTCTCTCGCATCACACAGCGGCGAGTCTGCGCTCTCGACTTTTGCAACACTTCTTGCGGTACATTTGGTGCAAAACTAATTTGTACCTGTGGACTTAGTCTGTGGAGCTCTGAGCCAACAGAACGGCCGGGGACAGCAGGGTTTCTATCGCCAGATGAGGGGCAACTCTGTCCGGCTTATTTATGTAGCATGAAAGCTAGCGTTAGCTAACTAGCAGCCAGCCCGCTTCTAAATACTGTAAATACCTTTTAATTATCTCAACACTTTTTAACAGTCCAACTGAAACACTGGCGGTGAGCTCCAGGGTCCTGCAGCCGCAGACGGACCGCAGTCAGTGGGGCTCGGCCAGCGTGGAAACGTCGCTAGAAAGCTCCGCTGCCGACCTCGACGGCCGGGGACAGCAGGGTTCCAATCGCCAGATGGGACAACTCTGTCCGGCTTATTTATGCAGCTTGAAAGCTAGCGTTAGCTAACTAGCAGCCAGCCCGCTTATAAATACTGTAAATACCTTTTAATTATCTCAACACTTTTAACAGTCCAACTGAAACACTGGCGGTGAACTCTAGCTTGCTTGCTATTCCACCAACACTGGCAGTGAGCTCCAGGGGGGTTGTGCCGCTGCTACCGGGTCTGGAGCTCTCCGTGTCCCGCTGGAGATCAGATCACGTCAAGGTCGGCAGGGGATCTTTCAGTCAGTTTGAAACGATCGGACGAGTTTTTGTCCTTTTTGCTGCAGTAGTCCATCTAAGGCTGGCGTAGACCTCCATCTTGCTATTAGTTCTTTTTAAAAAAAATTAAAATCGAGTTTAGAGGAGTTCCTCACCGCTGTGATATCGGCGGACACCGCTGCTGTCATTTTGACTTTGAATTTCGCGGGGATTGCGTTTACAACGTATCTGGTGTAATGACGTCAGCTACGCAAAGGGCCAGTAATATCTCGATTTTAATTGGTCCATGTTCGATATGTAACGGAGATGATTACTGGCATAACACATTTACGTTCAAAGGCACAGCAGAGTTGTGCTTTTTGCCGTACATGTTAAAGAATACAGGATCCAAGTGCGCATGCGCAACCATGGCGCCAGCTGCAACCATGATTTTGGAGCCTCCCTGATCCAAGGAAACATGCTGGGCGAAAAAGAACATAAGGACTCCGGGGAATGACTCCTCAGAGCTAGGTTAGTAGCACGCATGTCTGGGACATGGATGCACACAAATAGAAAGATAGAAAGACAGATTGATAGAGGAGAGAGGAGCTCAATGTGTCAAAGGAAGTCCCCCAGCCGTCTAAAACCATTACAGCATAACTAAGAGAGACAGGGTAAAGAGAGGAGCCTGGTCAGGCTAGAACTCTCCCCAACCGGATAGGGCCGTATGCCCTGCCTTCCTCTAGTTTTATTATATTATTGATTATATGATAGATAAATCTGACAACTATAATGAGAAGCAGGGTGGGCCGGATTAGGCGACTCCTCACTCCCTAACAATATTTAATTCAATTTTATTTATATAGTGCTAAATCGTTAAAATAAATAGTTATCTCTTTGACTATAAGCTTTATCAAAGAGGAAAGTCTTAAGCCTACTCTTAAATGTGGAGACGGTATCTGCCTCCTGAACACAAACTGGAACCTGGTTCCACAGGAGAGGAGCCTGATAGCTGAACGCTCTGGCCCCCATTCTACTTTTAGAGACGCTAGACTCTAAGATGGTGCCTGACCATGAAGAGCTTTGTAGGTGAGAAGAAGGATTTTAAATTCTATTCTGGATTTTACAGGAAGCCAATGCAGAGAAGCTAAAACAGGAGAGATGTGATCTCTTTTCCTGGTTCCTGTCAGAACACGTGCTGCAGCATTCTGGATCAGCTGAAGAGTCTTTATGGACTTTTCCGAGCAGCCTGATAATAAAGAATTGCAGTAATCAAGCATAGAAGTAACAAATGCATGGACTAGTTTTTCTGCATCATTTTTAGACAGGATATTCCTGATTCTTGCAATATTACATAGGTGAAAAGGCGATCCTTGAAATTTGCTTTATGTGGGAATTAAAGGACATGTCCAGATCAAAGATAACTCCAAGATCCCTCACAGTGGTGCTGGAGGCCAGGGAGATGCCATCCAGGGTAACTATCTCTTTGGATAATGTGTCACAGAGGTGCTTGGGCCCCAGAGCAATAACTTCAATTTTATCTGAGTTTAACATTAGAACATTAAATGGTCATCCAGGTTTTAATATCCTGAAGGCACATTTGAAGTTTAGCTAACTGATTAGTTTCATTCGACTTGATTGATAGATATAATTGAGTATCATCTGCATAACAATGAAAGTTTATGGAGTGTTCCTTGATAATATTGCCTAAAGGAAGCATATATAGAGTGAACAGGATTGGACCGAGCACAGATCCTTGTGGGACTCCATGACTAACTTTGGAAGATTCATCGTTAACATGAACAAACTGAGATCGATCTGATAAATAAGACTTAAACCAGCTTAGAGCAGTTCCTTTAATGCCAATTAAATGTTCCAATCTCTGTAATAAGATATCACGGTCAATAGTATCAAAGGCAGAACTAAGATCTAATAACACCAGTACAGAGATAAGTCCTTTGTCTGATGCAATTAGGAGGTCATTAGTAATTTTCACAAGTGCTGTCTCTGTGCTATGAGCTCTAAATCCTGACTGAAAATCCTCAAATAAGCTGTTGCTATACAGAACGTCACACAGCTGTTTGGCGACTACTTTCTCAAGAATCTTAGAGAGAAATGGAAGATTGGATATAGGTCTATAGTTGTCTAAAACATCTGGATCAAGGTTGGGCTTTTTCAGAAGAGGTTTAATTCCAGCTACTTTAAAGTGCTGTGGTACATCGCCTGTTAAGACAGATTGGTTATATCTAGTAGAGAAGTGTTGACTAAGGGTAAAACTTCTTTAAGTAGCCTAGTCGGGATGGGGTCTAAGAGGCAGGTTGATGGTTTTGATGAAGAAATAATTGAATTAAATTGATAAAGATCAAGTGAAGCAAAGCAGTCTAAACATATATCTGGTTTTACAACTGTTTCTGAGGTTCCTGAGTTTAGAGATAAGTCAGTACTGGTTAAAGGCAGGTCTTGGTGAATTTTGCTTCTAATAGTTATAATTTTATCATTGAAGAATCTCATACAGTTGTTAATACTAAGAGCTATGGGAATACTTGGCACTATCAGATAGACATCATGTATAGAAGTTTTTGCCTATAGGCCTGTAGTTCAGCAGTGTAAACTCAAACATTAGCAATGTGGAGAGAAGATCAGAATATAACAACACAGCTATCAGGGCATGAGGAGGAGGAAACAGCTTGGCTCTGAAACATGTTCACAACGAGGCAGAGTGAATGCGCTGGTGATATTCAAGGTAACTACTCCGAGAAAACGCTTCCCCACACTGATCACATCTGTACCGTTTCTTTCCAGAGTGAACAATCTGGTGAGATTTAAGTTGATTACTACGAGAAAAGGTTTTTCCACATTGTTCACAGCTGTACGGCTTCTCTCCAGTGTGAATGCGCTGGTGAGATTTAAGTTCATTACTACGAAGAAAGGTTTTTCCACATTGTTCACAGCTGTACGGCTTCTCTCCAGTGTGAATGCGCTGGTGGTTTTTAAGGTCACCACTCCGAGAAAAGGTTTTTCCACATTGATCACAGCTGTACGGCTTCTCTCCAGTGTGAATGCGCTGGTGTCTTTTAAGGTCACAACTCTGATAAAAGGTTTTTCCACATTGTTCACAGCTGTACAGCTTCTCTCCCGTGTGACTGCGCTGGTGAGATTTAAGTACATTACTACGAAAAAAGGTTTTTCCACATTGTTCACAGCTGTACGGCTTCTCTCCAGTGTGAACAATCTGGTGAGATTTAAGGTAACAAATCTGAGAAAAGGTTTTCCCACATTCTTCACACAGGTAAGGTCTCTCTCCAGTGTGAATGCGTTGATGTCTTTTTACGGAACTCTGTAGTGTGAAAGCTGCCCCACATTGATAACAGCTGTATGGCTTCTCTCCAGTGTGGATGCGCTGGTGAGATTTTAGGTTACAACTCTGTGAAAATGTTTTTCCACATTGTTCACAGCTGTAAGGTTTCTCTCCAGTGTGAACTCTCTGATGAATCTTTTCATTTTCTGATGTTGTGAAGGATTTGTCACAGTGCTGACAGCGGTGACATTTGACTCCTCTTCCTCTCCGTTTCTATCAACAGACAGAAAAACCAAGAGAGTGAGTTAGTGAGGTGCCATGCTGTAGAGCTCTATCTTAAACTTGAAACATTCAGAGCATGTCTATGGAACATTGTTTGACTGATGCATTACTTTTCTTAATTATCTGCCAACATCCCCATTATGGAGTTGCATTATGGGAAATGTAACATCCAGTGTTGGTTAGTTTGTGATGAATAAACTAAGTTTGATCAACTTATGTGTGGCCTCCATTTTGTTGCCAGCCTTTAGCCAGCCGGTGACAAATGGAGGATCATCCAGGATTTTGCCGGTAGATTGTAAATGTAACATTTTCCCACAGATTTTTAGCTTTCACTGGTTTCTGTAGGGGTTACTGTGTTGTCTTCATGTTGCTGGAACAGCTCTACTCCAGTAAAGTAAATTGGAACCATTGTCCCTGATAGGCATTAGCAATAGGGGGCACCAGTTGACGTTTGACCTTTTGTTTTAGTTGTTTTTGCAAAATCAAACTTTTATATCCAGCAGTATTGTGTAAGTATGTAATATGATAGTGTAATGTGGTATTGTCCACACAAGCTCCATTTCCTCAAGCATTTCTTCAGAGCTTTCTGCTGTGCTGTGGAATAAAACTGCTGTCATCACTGATGCCTCTGACAAACACAGGCGCATATGTAGTGGTCATGGATGTTTAAAAAAATAGCTATGATGTACCGTTGTGATAGCATCACTGAACTCATAAATCATATTTTTGGTATTGTAGAGTCCTAGAAAAGTAACGACATGCATGCTGCTCATTCTGTGGAATTCAATCTGTAATTGAAAGGCGCTTGTTCAAAATAATTCAATTCAATTTTATTTATAGTATCAATTCATAACAAGAGTTATCTCAAGACACTTTTCAGATAGAGTAGGTCTAGACCATACTCCCTAATTTACAAGGACCCAACAGTTCTAGTAGTTTCCTCCAGAGCAAGCAACAGTGCCACAGTGGCGAGGAAAAACTCCTTTTAGGCAGAAACCTGGGACAGACCCAGGTTCTTGGTAGGCGGTGTCTGACGGGCCGGTTGGGGTTAGAATGAAGAATGGCAATAACAGTCATAAAATAATAGTAGTTTGTAGTAGTTCTTTGTAGTAGTTCATGGTATAGCAGGGCACTGTGCAGCATTACAAGGCACGGCAGAGCGTAGCAGGATGAACATTTCATCGCAAAATAAAATAACAGCAGTGTTGTGTTCAATTAGTGAGCTGATTGATTCTGTGAAAAAACAGGTGTCAGTTATGGCCCATATTTAATCTATATATATATATATACACTCACCGGCCACTTTATTAGGTACACCTGTCCAACTGCTCGTTAACACTTAATTTCTAAGCAGCCAATCACATGGCGGCAACTCAGTGCATTTAGGCATGTAGACATGGTCAAGACAATCTCCTGCAGTTCAAACCGAGCATCAGTATGGGGAAGAAAGGTGATTTGAGTGACTTTGAACGTGGCATGATTGTTGGTGCCAGAAGGGCTGGTCTGAGTATTTCAGAAACTGCTAATCTACTGGGATTTTCACGCACAACCATCTCTAGGGTTTACAGAGAATGGTCCGAAAAAGAAAAAACATCCAGTGAGCGGCAGTTCTGTGGGCGGAAATGCCTTGTTGATGCCAGAGGTCAGAGGAGAATGGCCAGACTGGTTCGAGCTGATAGAAGGGCAACAGTGACTCAAATTACCACCCGTTACAACCAAGGTGGGCAGAAGAGCATCTCTGAACGCACAGTACGTCGAACTTTGAGGCAGATGGGCTACAGCAGCAGAAGACCACACCGGGTGCCACTCCTTTCAGCTAAGAACAGGAAAGTGAGGCTACAATTTGCACAAGCTCATCGAAATTGGACAATAGAAGATTGGAAAAACGTTGCCTGGTCTGATGAGTCTCGATTTTTGCTGCGACGTTCGGATGGTAGGGTCAGAATTTGGCGTCTACAACATGAAAGCATGGATCCATCCTGCCTTGTATCAACGGTTCAGGCTGGTGGTGGTGGTGTCATGGTGTGGGGAATATTTTCTTGGCACTCTTTGGGCCCCTTGGTACCAATTGACCATTGTTGCAACGCCACAGCCTACCTGAGTATTGTTGCTGACCATGTCATCCCTTTATGACCACAATGTACCCAACTTCTGATGGCTACTTTCAGCAGGATAATCCGCCATGTCATAAAGCTGGAATCATCTCAGACTGGTTTCTTGAACATGACAATGAGTTCGCTGTACTCAAATGGCCTCCACAGTCACCAGATCTCAATCCAATAGAGCATCTTTGGGATGTGGTGGAACGGGAGATTCGCATCATGGATGTGCAGCCGACAAATCTGCGGCAACTGTGTGATGCCATCATGTCAATATGGACCAAACACCCTGAGGAATGCTTCCAGCACCTTGTTGAATCTATGCCACGAAGAATTGAGGCAGTTCTGAAGGCAAAAGGGGGTCCAACCCGTTACTAGCATGGGGTACATAATAAAGTGGCCGGTGAGTGTATATCAACAGACAGAGTGAGTGAGTTAGTAAGGCGCCATGGTGGAGCGAGCTAAGTAAAACCAGAAGCATCGTTCACAGCATGTCTGTGTCTGAGTTCCACTGCTGCATTGCCATGGTTACGCTCTGTGTGTGTTAATAAAGTTTGAATTGATATATCCAGGTTCCAGTCTGGATTCAGGAGGCAGACACCGTCTCCACATTTAAGAGTAGGCTGAAGACTTTCCTCTTTGATAAGGCTTAAAGTTAAGGCTGGCTCAGGAGAGTCCTGAACCATCCCTTAGTTACACCGCTATAGGCTTAGACTGCTGGGGGACTTCCCATGATGCACTGAGCACCTTTCTCTTCCTCCTCTCTATCTGTATGTAACCTCATCCCATTAATGCATGTTACTAACTCAACTTCTTCCCTTTCCCGGAGTTTTGTGCTCTCCTCTCTCCTCCTATCGCTTCCTGCAGGTGTTTCTGGCTCTGGATCTGTGGTTGGAGTCACCTGATGCCTCCATGTTCCTGCTCCACACCCTCTGCTGCAATTCTCCATGTCTGTTCTCTGTCTGTCTGTCTCTTTCTCTCACACCCAACCGGTCGAGGCAGATGCCACCCCACCCTGAGCCATGGTTCTGCTCGAGGTTTCTGTCTCTTAAAGGAAGTGTATCCTTGCCTCTGTCACCTAGTGCTTGCTCTTGGTGGGAACTGTTGGGTTTCTGTAAATAACATCCCAGAGTCCGGTCTAGACCGGGGGCTTGTTGCACAAAAGTAGAATAAAGATATCCAGAATAAATGGAAAAATCGCAGCTTGACTTAGTGTGATCTGGCTTAATCGGTTGCATGTTTGCCGAGCCAGGATGAACAGGTGAAGCTATGTCCAGCCAGGTGGAGATAACCAGGATGAACAGGTGAAGCTATGTCCAGCCAGGTGTAGATAACCAGGATGAACAGGTGAAGCTATGTCCAGCCAGGTGTAGATAACCAGGATGAACAGGTGAAGCTATGTCCAGCCAGGTGGAGATAACCAGGATGAACAGGTGAAGCTATGTCCAGCCAGGTGTAGATAACCAGGATGAACAGGTGAAGCTATGTCCAGCCAGGTGGAGATAACCAGGATGAACAGGTGAAGCTATGTCCAGCCAGGTGTAGATAACCAGGATGAACAGGTGGAGCTATGTCCAGCCAGGTGTAGATAACCAGGATGAACAGGTGGAGCTATGTCCAGCCAGGTGTAGATAGCCAGGATGAACAGGTGGAGCTATGTCCAGCCAGGTGTAGATAACCAGGATGAACAGGTGGAGCTATGTCCAGCCAGGTGGAGATAACCAGGATGAACAGGTGAAGCTATGTCCAGCCAGGTGTAGATAACCAGGATGAACAGGTGGAGCTATGTCCAGCCAGGTGTAGATAACCAGGATGAACAGGTGGAGCTATGTCCAGCCAGGTGTAGATAACCAGGATGAACAGGTGGAGCTATGTCCAGCCAGGTGTAGATAACCAGGATGAACAGGTGAAGCTATGACCAGCCAGGTGTAGATAACCAGGATGAACAGGTGGAGCTATGTCCAGCCAGGTGTAGATAACCAGGATGAACAGGTGGAGCTATGTCCAGCCAGGTGTAGATAACCAGGATGAACAGGTGGAGCTATGTCCAGCCAGGTGTAGATAGCCAGGATGAACAGGTGGAGCTATGTCCAGCCAGGTGTAGATAACCAGGATGAACAGGTGGAGCTATGTCCAGCCAGGTGGAGATAACCAGGATGAACAGGTGAAGCTATGTCCAGCCAGGTGTAGATAACCAGGATGAACAGGTGGAGCTATGTCCAGCCAGGTGTAGATAACCAGGATGAACAGGTGGAGCTATGTCCAGCCAGGTGTAGATAACCAGGATGAACAGGTGGAGCTATGTCCAGCCAGGTGTAGATAACCAGGATGAACAGGTGAAGCTATGACCAGCCAGGTGTAGATAACCAGGATGAACAGGTGGAGCTATGTCCAGCCAGGTGTAGATAACCAGGATGAACAGGTGGAGCTATGTCCAGCCAGGTGGAGATAGCTGGGATAAGTGCACGTTCACGGCTTTCTCACATAGACCACGGTATCGATCCCAGATTTACTGATGCAGAGATGGAGAAGACGCATGCGCCATATGTTTCACCCAATGAGCAGCAGCTTCTAATGGAAAGTAACGAGGAGGGGAAGAATATGCAAAAAGGGAAATACGGCTCAAACGGAGAGAAAAAGCCCAACATAGCGGACCCGACTGAATGTGTGAGAGTGTAAAAATATCTACTTAGCCTATAGTCACTCCACATTTTTACTAAGTTGTAGGCTACACTGTGTTTTAATTGCTTTAAATATGCTAGTTTCATGTTTCTGTTTTTATGTGATAAATATGCTGGTTTTACTGTAAAGTGTCTTTGACTAGCCTACCATGTAAAGCACTAGAAAAATACAATGTATTATTATTTAGCCTTTGCCTTTAAAGTGAGCAGAGGGAATTAATGTTCCTCGGGAAATGGACCCTATGACTAGGCTTAATTTCAAACCTCTATTCACAACGCAAGAATGTGTTTTACAACCACAAATCTCTATAAGCTATATCTAATTCTTTGTACAATTCTACAGAACAATCAGAAAGGGACAACAACTACAAAAAGAAGTAAGTGACTTCAATACATGCTGTGAGCATACAGTGAGGAAAATAAGTATTTGAACACCAAGTTCTCCCACTTAGAAATCATGGAGGGGTCTGAAAATGTCATTGTAGGTGCATGTCCACTGTGAGAGACATCTAAAAAAATCTAAAAAAAATATCCAGAAATAACAATGTATGATTTTTTAAAACCATTTATTTGTATGATACAGCTGGTATCATACAAATAAATATTATGGTATTTATTACCAACAAGCAAATTTCACCAATTCGTTGCAAAATTAAACTTGCAACATATGCTTTAATCTCCGGAGAGCGTCCTGTATAAACCTGAAGCTGAGACCACGGACGCTGCGCTGCTCATGCTACTTTTACAGAGAGAGAGTGGACACTGATGCGACTCGCAGGTCTGCCGGCAGGCGGCAGTCACCGGGCAGCGGAATAACTGTTAAACACGTTTATTTCAGATCAGACGGCAGCTGATTTGACACATGAGACTCCAGGATTAATCTGGCTGTTAGCCCGGCTGTTAGCCCGGCTGTTAGCCCGGCTGTTAGCCCGGCTGTTAGCCCGGCTGTTAGCCTGCTCTGGACCAGGCTAGTCGCAAAGAATAAATCTCCATGGTTACTTGGCTGGGCTTAATTCAATCTGGTTTTGTGCAACAGGTCTTTAGACCTGGGAGATAAATAACATCCCAGAGTCCTGGTCTAGACCTGCTCTTTATGAAAGACCTGGGAGATAAATAACATCCCAGAGTCCTGGTCTAGACCTGCTCTTTATGAAAGACCTGGGAGATAAATAACATCCCAGAGTCTGGTCTAGACCTGCTCTTTATGAAAGACCTGGGAGATACAGTGGGTACGGAAAGTATTCAGACCCCTTTAAATTTTTCACTCTTTGTTTCATTGCAGGCATTTTCCAAAAATCAAAAAAGTTCATTTTATTTCTCAGTAATGTACACTCAGCACCCCATCTTGGACAGAAAAAAACAGAAATGTAGAAATTTTTGCAAATTTATTAAAAAACAAAAACTGAAATATCACATGGTCATAAGTATTCAGACCCTTTGTTCAGTATTTAGTAGAAGCACCCTTTTGATCTAATACAGCCATGAGTCGTTTTGGGAAAGATGCAACAAGTTTTTCACATCTGGATTTGGGTATCCTCTGCCATTCCTCCTTGCAGATCCTCTCCAGTTCTGTCAGGTTGGATGGTAAACGTTGGTGGACAGTCATTTTCAGGTCTCTCCAGAGATGCTCAATTGGGTTTAAGTCAGGGCTCTGGCTGGGCCATTCAAGAACAGCCACGGAGTTATTGTGAAGCCACTCCTTCGTTATTTTAGCGGTGTGCTTAGGGTCATTGTCTTGTTGGAAGGTAAACCTTCGGCCCAGTCTGAGGTCCAGAGCACTCTGGAAAAGGTTTTCGTCCAGGATATCCCTGTACTTGGCCGCATTCATCTTTCCCTCGATTGCAACCAGTCGTCCTGTCCCTGCAGCTGAAAAACACCCCCACAGCATGATGCTGCCACCACCATGCTTCACTGTTGGGACTGTATTGGACAAGTGATGAGCAGTGCCTGGTTTTCTCCACACATACCGCTTAGAATTAAGGCCAAAAAGTTCTATCTTGGTCTCATCAGACCAGAGGATTTTATTTATCACCATCTTGGAGTCCTTCAGGTGTTTTTTAGCAAACTCCATGCGGGCTTTCATGTGTCTTGCACTGAGGAGAGGCTTCCTTCGGGCCACTCTGCCATAAAGCCCCGACTGGTGGATTGCTGCAGTGATGGTTGACTTACTACAACTTTCTCCCATCTCCCGACTGCATCTCTGGAGCTTAGCCACAGTGACCATTGGGTTCTTCTTTGCCTCTCTCACCTGGGCTGTGTCTCAAATCGCGCACTTCTGTACTAAATACTAACTTTTTGAGTACATAGTGCGTTCACATTGTCGAAGTGCGGTCAAACGCAGTGTACTTAAATACCCGGATGGTACACTCAAAACGCCCCCAAAAATGAGTGTACATCGATGGACACTTTCCACACTCAACGGTCGCCATCTTGGCTACGTAGCGGAAGGGGCGGGGCTAACAACCGTTAGACGCGATAGCGAGACCGACGGAGCAATACAAATGTAAGTTGAACGTGAGTGTTTTTGCTATACTTATAACATATAAGCCACCTGTATATGTATATTTGGTTAATTTTACAGTCGGTAATGATTTTTGTACCACGAATTATAACCTTTATTGGTACCGTAATTGGACGTGCTAGCAAGCCAACCTTAGCTAGCTAACAGCGGCAGTTTAACCAGATTGGCAAATAAGTCATAAGCTAATGTTACATGTGTTGTAGTATTTTGTTGTTTGTGTTAAACTATCGTCCCGCTGTAGAAGATTTTAGTGTTATGTTGTGATCTTAACAAGTTGTACATAATCCGATGTGAGCGTCAGCTCACCAAAATAGCGATCAGCTGATTGTCTGCCAGTAACGTAAACAGTAGCGTAATGTTAAAACGTATTCGCTGTTACTGCCTCCACCTGATGTATATACTGCCTCCACCTGATGTATATCCTGTATATACTACCTCCACCTGATGTATATACTGCCTCCACCTGATGTATATACTGTATAACACATCTCTTCAGGGACAAACGAGGAATAGAGGGCCGTCATTTAGGGGCGACGATGGCCATCAGACCGTAGAAGGATCCCCTGGAGAGTCTGAAGTCCCCCCTCATGTCCCTGTCCCCATCAGACTAGCTACGACCCGGGGGGGAGCCTGCAGGACTACAAGGACTGCACATTTATAAAATAAAATTATATTAAAAGTATTAAAACTTTGTTCTCTTTTGTATTACACGTTGCATGACTGTAGCAAGCATATAAAGCATATAAAGGAATGGGATCTATTTAAATGTCAGGTCTGTTCCCTCTGCTTTCACTATTGTATCGTCACTGTATGAAGACCATTTAGAACAAACATACAAGTTATATAAAATATGTATATATAATATGTTTTGTCTATTAGGTAAGTTGTAAGGGTAATGCTTCATTATAACAGTCTTATCTCTGGGCTACAAAGATTTCCTCATGAAACAGTTGAGCATTAAAATGAACAGTAACGTTATGAATGAATGAATATTAACGTTACTTATTTTTAGAGCAGAAACATAAGTATATACATATAAGAGTGGACTGCAAAGAATAGGTATAATGAATGAATTTAAAAGACTGCACTAACAAGAACGAATATTATACAATACAGTTGTGTGTACTGTTTTCAGCTAATGGGGGGGTGACATGACGGCTGTGTTGCAGTCGTCATCCTGGAGCAAATAGAAACATCACATTTATTGTTGTTAAAATATCAAACACAATGCAGGAATTATTTTTCGCGAAACACAATAGCAGACTGGAATGCTCTCCCTTGGTGAAATTCCCAATTTTACAGAAGAAGAAGAGATGAAATGTGGTCGTCATTTCCGGTAAGTGCACATGGCAGTGCGCGATTTGAGACAACACTCCTCTGTCGAAATTTACGCACTATGCAAGACAGTACGTAGTGCGCGAAGTGTACTTCTGTAAGTGCACTAACCGAAGTGCGCGATTTGAGACACAGCACAAGGCTCTTCTCCCCCGATAGCTCAGTTTGGCCGGACGGCCAGCTCTAGGAAGGGTTCTGGTCGTCCCCAACGTCTTCCATTTGAGGATTATGGAGGCCACTGTGCTCTTAGGAACCTTAAGTGCAGCAGAAATTTTTTTGTAACCTTGACCAGATCTGTGCCTTGCCACAATTCTGTCTCTGAGCTCCTCAGGCAGTTCCTTTGACCTCATGATTGTCATTTGCTCTGACATGCACTGTGAGCTGTAAGGTCTTATATAGACAGGTGTGTGGCTTTCCTAATCAAGTCCAATCAGTATAATCAAACACAGCTGGACTCCAATGAAGGTGTAGAACCATCTCAAGGATGATCAGAAGAAATAGACAGCACCTGAGTTACATATGAGGGTCACGGCAAAGGGTCTGAATACTTATGACCATGTGATATTTCAGTTTTTGTTTTTTAATAAATTTGCAAAAATTTCTACATTTCTGTTTTTTTCTGTCCAAGATGGGGTGCTGAGTGTACATTACTGAGAAATAAAATGAACTTTTTTGATTTTTGGAAAATGGCTGCAATGAAACAAAGAGTGAAAAATTTAAAGGGGTCTGAATACTTTCCGTACCCACTGTAAATAACATCCCAGAGTCCTGGTCTAGACCTGCTCTTTATGGAAGACCTGGGAGATAAATAACATCCCAGAGTCCTGGTCTAGACCTGCTCTTTATGGAAAGACCTGGGAGATAAATAACATCCCAGAGTCCGGTCTAGACCTGCTCTTTATGAAAGACCTGGGAGATAAATAACATCCCAGAGTCCTGGTCTAGACCTGCTCTTTATGGAAAGACCTGGGAGATAAATAACATCCCAGAGTCTGGTCTAGACCTGCTCTTTATGAAAGACCTGGGAGATAAATAACATCCCAGAGTCCTGGTCTAGACCTGCTCTTTATGAAAGACCTGGGAGATAAATAACATCCCAGAGTCCGGTCTAGACCTGCTCTTTATGAAAGACCTGGGAGATAAATAACATCCCAGAGTCCGGTCTAGACCTGCTCTTTATGGAAAGACCTGGGAGATAAATAACATCCCAGAGTCCTGGTCTAGACCTGCTCTTTATGAAAGACCTGGGAGATAAATAACATCCCAGAGTCCGGTCTAGACCTGCTCTTTATGAAAGACCTGGGAGATAAATAACATCCCAGAGTCTGGTCTAGACCTGCTCTTTATGAAAGACCTGGGAGATAAATAACATCCCAGAGTCCTGGTCTAGACCTGCTCTTTATGAAAGACCTGGGAGATAAATAACATCCCAGAGTCCGGTCTAGACCTGCTCAAAGCATGAATATATAGTTGAATCTGTGAAGTTAAATTGGTAGAAATGTACATTACCATAAACCTGAGTGCACATTATATGAAAGGCACCGAGGAGATTATCCACACTGATTTTTCCCGCCCTTTATTTATCCGTGTTGAGTTTCTGGGACTCTTCAGTCTGGAGTACCCTCTTTCCTTCACTCACCTCCTCCTCCCTGACACCTTTCCTCTTGCCCTTCTTCTTCTCCTTCTCCCCCGTCTCCTTGTGTGTCTGCATGTACTCGGTGATAAGGTCCAGGTCCAGGTTGTCTTGTGGCTCCCATGTGTTATCCTCACTGGAAAGGTGAGTGCAGACAGAAGAACATCTCCTCACACTTTGTTTTTAGACATCCATTCTCATTCTAATTAGCATTCCTATTATTCCTTTTCTCTAGTGCCATCTTGTAAAGTTATTTGTGGGTCTGCAACGTAGTGTCAAAATACCTGTAGCTGCTAGCAGAGACAGTTATATAATTTAAGTTCATAGAAGAATAGTTTAATTTAATAAGAAATCATGTTTGAATGTAGCATAATATATTTTGCTTTTCCTCTGCATTTCCTTTGATTAAAAGTGTGTGTGTGTGTGTGTGTGTGGGCTGACCTGTTCATGTGGGCTTATATAGCGGAACTATTGTGCTGAGGTTTGGTTGCTCCAGACATTTATTCACGTTGTACCAGCAACGGAGCATGCAGTGCATGCCGAGCTACCTGCGGCGGCTCGTTGAGTTGTTTTGTAACGTCTTTACATTCGTTTGAGGGACACGCTGGAGAGAAGTTTGTTTCCTGTTTTTTGGCGTTAACGTGGCCAATGAGGTATGTGTAGTATTTCTTGTGTGTAATTGTCTGTGTTGCTTATTTATTCATGTGTTGTTCTCTGTGGGAATATTATTTCTGTAATTATGTGACTTCTATGTTGTATTTAGTTCTCACGGCATGTTTGATGACATCGAGGAAGACATAAGACCAATAAATGCCCGGAAACAAGAACGCCTTGTGTCCATGTCTGTTAACTGGAGGGAGCTATAAATATATATACATACGATCTAGAGAAGATCTGTGTGGAGGAGTGGGCCAAAATCCCTTCTGCAGTGTGTCAAACTTGCAAAATAGCAGGGTGTTCAAATACTTATTTTCCTCACTGTATATACATATACATATACATATATATATATATATATATATATATCAGGATCAAGAACACCAAGTATTAATATTCTAGACTCATACTTACTCTGAGAACCCTTTCCATTTCAGCAGAAACTCTACTCTTCCCTTCACCACTCTGCGGTCCAAAACCTTCTCCACCACATACTCCTCCTCCTTCACTGTTGCTGCAGGTTGCTCCTCCTCCTCCTCCTCCTCCTTCACTGTTGCTGCAGGTTGCTCCTCCTCCTCCTCCTTCACCGCTGTTGCAAGCTTCTCCTCCTCCTCCTCCTCCTTCACCACTGCTGCTACAGGCTGCTCCTCCTCCTCCTCTTTCACGGTTGCTGCAGGGTGCTCCTGCTCTTCCTCCTCCTTCTTCTTTCCTGCTCCGGTTGCCATCTTGCCGTCTGCTGAAGGTGCTTTTGGTAGACCCAAGGTGGGTGGGGGGGGGGGACATGCAGAGATAATGATACAAGGGTTACATGCAAAGGTCGCACCTCAAACCGCTACAGACAGACAGTTAAAGAAAGTCCCATCAATGCTGTCAAACTACCGGATCTTACTTCTGTCCTTTCCGATAAAACACCATGCTTCAACAACTCTGAATTATGCAATAAAAGTTCCTTAATGTCCAGTTCAGTAAGAATAGAGGAGGAAACTCCATCGCCCGAGCGTTCTTACGTCTTTTCCTCTTTCATATACTACTGAGACATCTAAATGTCCATGTACATATAGGACATTTCATTCGTAGATTGTTACATGGGTATACATCAATTATGTTAACATTTTGTTGATGATCGGAAATGTAAAGTACTGCGAAAAGACCAGAAAGTCCGTCAGGCTGAAGGTGTCCGGATATGGCCAATAGCAGCAAGTGGTGTCCGAACGTGGACACAGTGACGTTATACGCAGACGCAGCTTCACACACACACACACACACACACACACACACACACACACACACACACACACACACACACACACACACACACACACACACACACGGCTGTCCCGTAGAGGTCCGTCACATTGGTGCCGGTGTTATGTGCCTTCTGGTCTTTCCCCCTCCTGGTCTCCGAGCCTGTCCAGATGCCGTGTAAACCTCAACGGCTACCCACGTCTGCAGATTCGCTACAAATTCATATACATGTTACTGGCCTTAGCATGTCGCACCTCAATATAAACTAGACTGAATTGAACAGAATATCTGAGCACGACACTACCATAACATTATAAAGAAGGAAAATTGTGTTTTAAAAGAAATTACGATGATCCGTGTCGCGCTGGTTTCGAACCCTCTTCAGCAAAAAATAAAAGCATACGAGCCCACTGCACTGTCCACTACACTGTCACATCATTCACATTACTGCTGAAAAACAACTTTGTTTTCTCTCAGTACAACAGGAATAACAATTTAACAGAGCAAACCGAAACAACTTGTTATCTTGATTTAAGCGTAATTTCATAATTAATTTGTGCTCTATAACCTCCTGCTACACCTCTGCACTATAACCTCCTGCTACACCTCTGCTCTATAACCTCCTGCTACACCTCTGCACTATAACCTCCTGCTACACCTCTCCACTATAACCTCCTGCTACACCTCTCCACTACACCTCTGCACCATCCATGTAAGGACTCGTCATAAATGACACCAGGCAGCACACGGTTTGGGAACCCATCGGTCTAAAACAGCTGGTTACCCTGGGCTGGAAACACGTGATCCGGAGGCTTCAATCAGCTACAACAACAAGTTTCTTGGATTTCTGGGAAGAAGCAATATTTCTATTGACGTGCCTCAAATGCATACATCTACGTTTCCAATTGCCTACAACGTTATGTTTACGTTATGTTGTTGAACACATTCTGTCTTATGAGTGCTCCCGATACTTCACAGACAGAACCTTTTACGTTAAAGTAACGTTTGGACACAAATGCAAACACAATGAAGTAAGATTCCAATGTTTCTTTATTGTCAACGAGGTAGGCAAAACTACACAAAACAATCCATAGAAATGCATGAATTTAGTTTGTAACGACAGTAGCCACATAACCTGCCCTTTCCTGTATGCTTAAACATTTAATTGAATAGGAAAATAGCTGTCCAGTTAAAGCACTTTCATACAAGGACTTTGAATGGTTTCACTTGCAAAACATAGAATTCAATTTTCTTTATAGTATCAATTCATAACAAGAGTTCTCTGGATCACGCGTTTCCAGCCCAAGGTAACGAGTTGTTTTAGACCGATTGTTTCCCAAACCGTGTGCTGCCTGGTGTCATTTATGACGAGTCCTTACATGGATGGTGCAGAGGTGTAGCAGGAGGTTATAGTGCAGAGGTGTAGCAGGAGGTTATAGTGCAGAGGTGTAGCAGGAGGTTATAGTGCAGAGGTGTAGCAGGAGGTTATAGTGCAGAGGTGTAGCAGGAGGTTATAGTGCAGAGGTGTAGCAGGAGGTTATAGTGCAGAGGTGTAGCAGGAGGTTATAGTGCAGAGGTATAGCAGGAGGTTATAGTGCAGAGGTGTAGCAGGAGGTTATAGAGCACGAATTAATTATGAAATTACGCTTAAATCAAGGTAACCAGTTGTTTCGGTTTGCTCTGTTAAATTGTTATTCCTGTTGTACTGAGAGAAAACAAAGTATTTTTTCAGCAGTAATGTGAATGATGTGACAGTGTAGTGGACAGTGCAGTGGGCTCGCATGCTTTTATTTTTTGCCGAAGAGGGTTCGAAACCAGCGCGACACGGATCATCGTAATTTCTTTTAAAACACAATTTTCCTTCTTTATAATGTTATCGTAGTGTCGTGCTCAGATATTCTGTTCAATTCAGTCTAGTTTATATTGAGGTGCGACATGCTAAGGCCAGTAACATGTATATGAATTTGTAGCGAATCTGCAGACGTGGGTAGCCGTTGAGGTTTACACGGCATCTGGACAGGCTCGGAGACCAGGAGGGGGAAAGACCAGAAGGCACATAACACCGTGACTGCCTTCCGTCGACGGACTGCGGTGGCTTCGTCTGGACATCGTGGACTGTGTGGGGGGGAAGAAATGGGTCATGTAATGTAAAATTAATCCATGTCCATATAAACAGCATTGCTTCGTTTGTGGAGAGGCAATAGCAGCGAGTGGTGTCTGAACGTGGACACAGCTACGTTAGCACTCAGAGTGCTAGCTTGTAGGCTAACAGAGCCAGTTAGGACAGTTGGGTCAGTGTTTTCTTTCTTTCATTCCAGTTTCGGTTCTGTCAGTCACAGTGAAAACCGGTGACAGGTCACCAAAACCGGGGACTGTTCCCGGGAACCGGGGACGTCTGGTAACCCTCCCCACGGACTTTAGCTTGTGCTACACTAACTGCTAACGATGCTAACGATGCTAGCGGGCTAACGATGCTAACAGCCGTTGGTATCATAACTTTTACAAACTGTATGGATGTAAAACGATATTAACACACACACACACACATGTATGTTTTCCATATGTCTACATATATGTATGTATGTATGTTTACCTTCTGTCCGGTTCAGTGCGTGCAGCTAATCAGCGTCCGGTAAAGAGAACTGATTCTCTTCATCATCACGGATAACGGTCGTTCTCCTCGTCACCGCCCAAGGCCCGCCCCTCCGCCCTCACATCGACAGCTGATTGGACGGGAAGATAACAGCAGCCAATAGAATTAAAGTAGGTCAACAGATTTAACAACTGTATTTTTACTGTAACACTGAACACATTCAAAATAAATTAGTTAACGGTTACAATCAACAACAACGGAAACACTACAAAATAAAACGTAATATAGAGTATACATAATTAAATCAACCTGACGTGTGTAGTAATAACAATAATATAACTTTTCTTTCATAAATATTATCTAAATATTTAAAATCCTGAAAATGTAGAAAGTAAGTGTGTGTGTGTGTGTTAATATAGTGAGTACATTTCTTGAGTTATTATTGTATGAAATTATGGTTTAAGTTATGATAAATGTACATACATACACATAAAACCAAACAAACTGAAGTAAAAGTAACATTATAGATTTTATAAACTGGGGCTTTCCTTATGAAACGTGAATATAATGAAACCTTACGCCTCTAAATACATCAACATATGAGCATAGATATCCAATAAAGAAGTTTTGGATTCTAAACATTAGCATTTAAGGTTGTTATGTAGTGAATCAGATGGTACAGCGCTGCAATACATCTCTTTATACAGACTTTTATTTATTTTTGGTTAAAGAAACCCCAAATGTTCTGATAGAAACTTTGAAAATGGGTCAAATTTGCCCAAAGACACCACGAGGGTTAACAGCTGGATGTGTAGCTGTTGTTCCCCTCCTGACCTGCAGGCGGCGGCCTTCTGTCTTTTAGACTTTTAATCTGAAAAGCCCCGACTTACAGGAAACAGGAAGTGTGGGCTGGCGGCGGGATAGCTGTGTGTTTGGTAGTTGCCGAGCTTCTAGGTGAGTTTTTCGGAGACAGAGCTCCAGGTGAACCCGCACGCGTTCAGGTAAATATCTTAATAACTGCTCTTTTACACGGCAGCCAGAGCGCGTGCGAACAATAAGCGAATAGAAGCCCGAGCGGCGCATGCGTCAACACGCCGGGCTAGCTCCGCTGTTAGCTTCGTGGCTACCTGCTAGCTCCTCTGCTAGCTCCTCTGTTAGCTCCGCTGTTAGCTTCGTGGCTAACTACTATCTCTGCTGTTAGCTACGTGGCTAACTGCTAGCTCCGCTGTTAGCTTCGTGGCTAACTACTATCTCCGCTGTTAGCTTCGTGGCTAACTACTATCTCCGCTGTTAGCTTCGTGGCTAACTGCTAGCGTTAAAGTCTCAGCTCTCTTCTAATGAGTGTTGTGTTGTCTGATTTAGCGTCATCTTTCTGTGTTTAGTCAGTTTGAGAGAAGGATTACATGCTAGCAGCCTCGGGCAGGAGCTAACAGGCTAATTAGCAGTCCATATTTCAAGAGTGTGTATATGTGTTTGTGTTTATGTTATAAATTTTCCTTCGGGATGAATAAAGTATCTATCTATAGTATCTCTCTCTCTCTTTCTCTCTATCTATCTATCTATACATACAGCTGCAACACATGGAAATGAAAATTATTATTATTATTATTACGACTGATCGTTATGAATGGGGGGGGGGGTGGACGTACTCCCAGAGAGACAGCTGACCAGCCCCTGGTCTCCAAGCCTGTTCAGATGCCGTGTAAACCTATCGACGGCTACAGATTCGCTACATATAAATAAACATTTTACTGGCCTTTGCATGTCGCACCTCAAACTTGGCCAAAACCTTTGAACCCCACTGTATTCCCTTAAAGAAGCGACCAGGCCGGCCTTGTTGCACCATCAAAACCTCTTTCTGAACTTTCCATTTTCACACAGGAACATCTGGAGATGTTCTGCTAAATGAAGTGTGGTTGGTCCAGGCTACTGTGCATGTAGCTTGGAGCTCCAGTTAATGACTTTTGGGCCTTCCATTTTAGTAGTTCTTTCAGTTTGAATGCAGGAGATGCTTGACACTCTGAAGTCCTATGGATTGGTCCCCTCATCAGCCCTTGCTTTTTCTCCATTCAAACAGAAGATTTTAATCTAGTAAAACATGGTCAACTAGAATTCACTCACACCTCCCATTAGTTCTTCTAACCCTTAAATCATTATCTCTGCATGTCCCGCGTCCCCCCTCCTTGGGTCTACCAAAGGCACCTTCAGCAGACGGCAAGATGGCAACCGGAGCAGGAAAGAAGGGCAAGAATGAGGAGGAGGAGGAGGAGCAGCCTGCAGCAGTGAAGGAGGAAGAGGAGGAGGAGGAGGAGCAGCCTGCAACAGTGAAGGAGGAAGAGGAGGAGCAGCCTGCAGCAACAGTGAAGGAGGAGAGGAGGAGTATGTGGTGGAGAAGGTGTTGGACCGCAGAGTGGTGAAGGGAAGAGTAGAGTTTCTGCTGAAATGGAAGGGGTTCTCAGAGTAAGTATGAGTCAATAATATCAATACTTTGTGTTCTTGGTCCTGATATACTGTGTGTATAAATATCAATATCATATTATTTAATGAGTTTCCTTTATCTTCATGACTATTTACATTGTAGATTATCACTGAAGACCTATAATTCCACATTTGTTCATTCATAGTTTTGAATGAACACATGTGGAATTATGTACTTAACAAAAAAGTAGAAATAACTGAAAACATGTCTTATATTCTAGTTTCTTAAGAGTACCCCCCCCCCCTCTTGATGAGCTTCAAGAGGTAGTCACCTGAAATGGTTTCACTCTTGAAGGAGTCTTGAAGGAGTTCCCAGAATGCTCAGCACTTGTCGGACCTTTTGCCTTCACTTTGCGGTCCAGCTCTCCCCAAACCATCTGGACTGGGTTCAGGTCCGGTGTCTGTGGAGGCGCAGCACTCCGTCACTCTCCTTCTGGGTCAAATAGCCCTTACACAGTCTGGGGGGATGTTTGGGGTCATTGTCCTGTTGGAACATAAATGATGGTCCAACTAAACGCAGACCGGATGGGATGGCATGCCGCTGCAGGATGCTGTGGTAGCCATGCTGGTTCAGGATGCTGTGGTAGCCATGCTGGTTCAGGATGCCTTCAATTTGGAATAAATCCCCAACAGTGTCACCAGCAAAGCCCCCCCACACCATCACACCTCCTCCTCCATGCTTCACGGTGGGAACCAGGCATGTAGAATCGACACGACAGATCTCAAACTTGGACTCATCAGACCAGAGCCCAGTTTTCTACTGGTCTAATGTCCATTCCTTGTGTTTCTTGGCCCAAACAAGTCTCTTCTGCTTGTTTCCTCTCCTTAGCCGTGGTTTCTTAGGCTTGTTTCCTCTCCTTAGCCGTGGTTTCCTAGGCTTGTTTCCGCTCCTTAGTCGTGGTTTCCTAGCTGCTGGACCATGAAGGCTTGATCCAGTCTCCTCTTACCAGTTGTTCTAGAGATGTGTCTGCTGCTAGAACTCTGTGTGCTATCATCTGCTCTCTAATCTGAGCTGCTGTTAACTTGTGATTTCTGAGGCCGGGGACTCAGAGGAACTTATCCTCAGCAGCAGAGGGGACTCTGGGTCTTCCTTTCCTGCGGCGGTCCTCATGTCATCTCGTTTTTCTTTACTTAGCTGATTGGTTCTTGCCATAATAGGAAAACACAACTGATGGTCCCAACTCCATTAATAAGGAAGAAATTCCACTAATTAACCCTGAAAAGGCCCACCTGGGGGGGGGGACCATTTCAGGTGACTACCTCATGAAGCTCATTGAGAGAACACCAAGGGTTTGCAGCACTATCAAAAAAGCAAAGGGGGGGGGTACTTTGAAAAAACTAGAATATAAGACATGTTTTCAGTTATTTCTACTTTTTTGTTAAGTACATAATTCCACACGTGTTCATTCATAGTTGTGATGCCATCAGTGATAATTTACAATGTAAATAGTCTTGAAAATAAAGGAAACACATTCAATGAGAAGGTGTGTTCAAACTTTTGGCCTGTACTGTATATGTGTGTGTATGCAAATAATCTACAGCATAGATTGCAGCATTGTATCATGCCCTCAAAGTTGACGTAAGTTGCAGACCCACAAATAACCTTACAAGATGGGCCCTGCTATGCCATAAACTACTACTAACTACTATTTTTTGGGACTGTTATTGCCACTCTTCATTCTAACCCCAACCGGTCGTCAGACACCGCCTACCAAGAGCCTGGGTCTGGGTCTGGGTCTGTCCCAGGTTTCCGCCTAAAAGGAAGTTTTTCCTCGCCACTGTCGCACTGTTACTTGCTCTGTAGGAAACTACTAGACCTGTTGGGTCCTTGTAAATTCTGGAGTGTGGTCTAGACCTGCTCTATCTGTAAAGTGTCTCCAGATAACGCTTGTTATGAATTGATACTATAAATAAAATTGAATTGAATTGAAGATGGCATAAGAAAAAATGAATAATAGGAATGCTAATTAGAGTGAGAATGGATTGTCTAAAAACAAAGTGTGAGGAGATGTTCTTCTGTCTGCACTCACCTTTCCAGTGAGGATAACACATGGGAGCCACAAGACAACCTGGACCTGGACCTTATCACCGAGTACATGCAGACACACGAGGAAACGGAGGAGAAGAAGGAGGAGGGCAAGAGGAAAGATGTCAGGGAGGCCTCGGGAGACTCAGAGGAGCGAGGGAGCAAGATGAAGAAGGAGGAGGTGAGTGAAGGAAAGAGGGTACTCCAGACTGAAGAGTCCCAGAAATCTATCTATCTATTATTGATGAACAGCGTGAGGCCCCCACCTTCCTGCTTGCCACGTAGCTCGGGGTTTCCATTCCCCATCACACACAAAGGAATAGACGGTTAAACCTCCACTTCTTCCTCAGTAGCTTAGCCTTCACGCTAGCTCCGGCTCTGCATTAGAGGGTGACACAAGAATCAGTTGTCGCTTGTCCCCCCGCCCAACTCCTGAATCCTGTCCCCCTCCCGTTTCATTCTCTATGTTGTCTAAAGTTATCAGACTGTGTAGCATGTTGTGTTAATCGCGGTTGAATCACTGAGGTTGCCTCTGAGTTTCGGCTCCACTATACATGCATCACCTGCAGCCTCGGTGATTTCAGGACGTAATTCCCAAGGGGGTTCTTCTCACAGATCCTGAAAATGGATTAAGGGGTCCTTCGATGACACTTTCACCTTCAGCTTGTTTCCAGAATCCATTTTGCCGACTCGGTGTAGTCGCTGATGCTGACTGATTGGCTTGTGAACAGGGCAGCTGCTTTGTCTTGCTCTGATAGGCTATACTTTGTTTTGAGTTGGAAGTGGTTCTCTTTTCTAAAACAAAATGCCTCGCAATCTTTGGGCGCACTCACCGCATTGCCACGTCATTTTTTAATTTAATCTCCGGCTCCGTCGCACTCCCGTTGATTTCTAAGCTCTGTTCCTATAACAACGGGGAATTTGACTCTCGTACGGCGGGAACACCGTGACCTGCAGGAGTCGCGAAAGATTGACACCCATTGTCCTTGGTTTAAACAGTTATTCCCTGAATAAACAAGGTCTTTAATGCTTTTATCCACTTTAATCATATCCATGTCCATAGGATAGAATATGTATATTGTTTTTTTAAAGTGATCAGAATCATTTATTGATCCCCGAAGGCACCAGTAGTAAGAAGACAGAGACGGAGCACTGTAACAGGCAGCTTGCACGTTAGCGCATGTGCACACTTCACAGAATCAGAAACAGCATTATAGCAAGATAGAGTACAAGACATAATAACATAACAACATAATGCACAAGACTACACACGGTACATGTGAATACACTGTTACAGTCATGTTTACTGTGTGCATTGAGTTTATCACTTCATTATCTTTATAGATTCAAGATTTCAGAGTCCAAGTCCTTCAGTGTCTTTCTTTTCTATGTCCATATATACGAGGAAGCAAAGCATATAATATGTAGAGAAGGAAACTCGGCCTCTGTAAAAACAAAACAAAAGTGGGAGATAATAGCGGACCGACTGAATGTTAGTCTCAAAATATACATTCATGAACTACTGCCCTTAAACCACTGAAGGAGTCACTTGTCATTTGCACAGACAGCTGTACACTTTGCCTTAAAGGCTAGTAGTGGCAGTTAATATGTTACTGAGGAAATGTATATTTAGCCCAAACGAGAGAGAGGGAGAGGTAGAGTGAGAGAGAGGTATGTAGCTACGCATCATATCCTAGCATTGTAGATAAGTGGTTATAATTTATCTTCTGCTCCCTGTTAAAGCGCCCATATTCTGCTCATTTTCAGGTTCATAATTCTATTTAGAGGTTGTACCAGAATAGGGTCTTGTGGTTTAATTTTCAGAAAACAAAATATTTTTGTTGTACTGCACATTGCTGCAGCTCCTCTTTTCACCCTGTGTGTTGAGCTCTCTATTTTAGCTAAAGAGTGAGACATCTCACTTCTGTTCCATCTTTATTGGGAGTCACACATGCTCAGTACCTAGGTAAGGACTACTAGCCAGTCAGAAGTAGAGTATGAGGGTCCTGACAGTACCTAGGTAAGGACTACTAGCCAGTCAGGAGCAGAGTATGAGGGTCCTGACAGTACCTAGGTAAGGACTACTAGCCAGTCAGGAGCAGAGTATGAGGGCGCTGACAGTACCTAGGTAAGGACTACTAGCCAGTCAGGAGCAGAGTATGAGGGCCCTGACAGTACCTAGGTAAGGACTACTAGCCAGTCAGGAGCAGAGTATGAGGGCGCTGACAGTACCTAGGTAAGGACTACTAGCCAGTCAGGAGCAGAGTATGAGGGCCCTGACAGTACCTAGGTAAGGACTACTAGCCAGTCAGAAGCAGAGTATGAGGGCCCTGACAGTACCTAGGTAAGGACTACTAGCCAGTCAGAAGCAGAGTATGAGGGCCCTGACAGTACCTAGGTAAGGACTACTAGCCAGTCAGAAGCAGAGTATGAGGGCCCTGACAGTACCTAGGTAAGGACTACTAGCCAGTCAGAAGCAGAGTATGAGGGTCCTGACAGTACCTAGGTAAGGACTACTAGCCAGTCAGGAGCAGAGTATGAGGGCCCTGACAGTACTTAGGTAAGGACTACTAGCCAGTCAGAAGCAGAGTATGAGGGCCCTGACAGTACCTAGGTAAGGACTACTAGCCAGTCAGAAGCAGAGTACTAAGTAAAGCATAGAGCTCTTTGGAGCAGTTTGTGAACAGTGTTTTCTGTTGAAGATGGTAAGTCCCTTTTAGATTAGATTTGATTATACTTTATTCATCCCACAACAGGGAAATTTTGTTATTACAGCAGCAGCATTCTTGTTCAATAACAGCAAAAAACAAAAACACAAACAAGTAAGCACACAAGAAATACAGGCAAACAATAGGCAATGATTATATGGTAGACTGAGTAAGCAAAATGGCGTCAAATAAAGGTATTTTAAAGTGTGAAGTGTGAGCGAAGTGTTTAAAGTGTGAGAAAAACAGGAACAGAAACTACATTATCAGGTAGTGCAGGTGTTGTAGAGTCTGACAACGGCCGGGATGAATGACCTGCGGTACTTCTCCTTCTTACACCGTGGGTGTATCAGTCTGCTGCTGAAGGAGCTGCTCAGGGACCCCCCAATGTCATGTAGGGGGGGGGTATCAGTCTGCTGCTGAAGGAGCTGCTCAGGGACCCCACAGTGTCATGTAGGGGGGGGTATCAGTCTGCTGCTGAAGGAGCTGCTCAGGGACCCCACAGTGTCATGTAGGGGGGGGGGTATCAGTCTGCTGCTGAAGGAGCTGCTCAGGGACCCCACAGTGTCATGTAGGGGGGGGGGTATCAGTCTGCTGCTGAAGGAGCTGCTTAGGGACCCCACAGTGTCATGTAGGGGGGGGGGTGTATCAGTCTGCTGCTGAAGGAGCTGCTCAGGGACCCCACAGTGTCATGAAGGGGGGGGGGGTATCAGTCTGCTGCTGAAGGAGCTGCTCAGGGACCCCACAGTGTCATGTAGGGGGGGGTATCAGTCTGCTGCTGAAGGAGCTGCTCAGGGACCCCACACTGTCATGTAGGGGGGGTGTATCAGTCTGCTGCTGAATGAGCTGCTCAGGGACCCCACACTGTCATGTAGGGGGGGTATCAGTCTGCTGCTGAAGGAGCTGCTCAGGGACCCCACAGTGTCATGTAGGGGGGGTATCAGTCTGCTGCTGAAGGAGCTGCTCAGGGACCCCACACTGTCATGTAGGGGGGGTATCAGTCTGCTGCTGAAGGAGCTGCTCAGGGACCCCACAGTGTCATGTAGGGGGGGGTATCAGTCTGCTGCTGAAGGAGCTGCTCAGGGACCCCACACTGTCATGTAGGGGGGGTATCAGTCTGCTGCTGAAGGAGCTGCTCAGGGACCCCACAGTGTCATGTAGGGGGGGTGTATCAGTCTGCTGCTGAAGGAGCTGCTTAGGGACCCCACAGTGTCATGTAGGGGGGTGTATCAGTCTGCTGCTGAAGGAGCTGCTTAGGGACCCCACAGTGTCATGTAGGGGGGGGTATCAGTCTGCTGCTGAAGGAGCTGCTCAGGGACCCCCCAGTGTCATGTATTCAATTCAATTTCAATTTATTTATAGTATCAATTCACAACAAGAGTTATCTCAAGACACTTTACAGATAGAGTAGGTCTAGACCACACTCCAGAATTCACAAGGACCCAACAGTGTCCTCCAGAGCAAGCAACAGTGCGACAGTGGCGAGGAAAAACTTCCTTTTAGGCAGAAACCTCGGTCAGACCCAGGCTCTTGGTAGGCGGTGTCTGACGGGCCGGTTGGGGTTAGAATGAAAAGTGGCAATTACAATCCCAAAAAAAATAGTAGTTGTTAGTAGTCCTTTGTAGTCGGCATAGCAGAGCGTAGCAGGAGGAACATGGCATCACAGTGCGTGTAGCGGGACCATGGCGACAGCTGCAACCTTGATTTTGGAGCCTCCCTGATCCGAGGAAATATGCTGGGGGAAAAAGAACATGAGGACTCCGGGGAATGACTCCCCAGAGCTAGGTTAGTAACAAGCATTTCTGGGACATGGATGCACATAATTGGAAAGATAGAAAAATAGAGGAGAGAGGAACTAGGTGTGTCACAGGAAGTCCCAGCTGTCTAAAACTATTACAGCATAACCAGGAGAGACAGTGTAAAGAGAGGAGCCTGGCCAGGCCACAACTCTCCCCAAACCCTCCCATGGCTAGGGTAGGGGGAGAGACACCCAGGGCCAAGGTCATGAGGGTCAGGGCTAAGGGCAGGAAGGTCAAAGTAGGGGAAGGATACAGACCCGGGTTAGGGTAGGGGAGAGAAAGATAGAGTTAAGATCAAAGTGGGGGATGGGATACAAACCCTGGTTAGGGTAGGGGGAGAGAAAATGGGGGTTAGAGTCAGGAAGGTCAGAGAGGGGGATAAGATACAAACCCTGGTTAAGGTAGGGCATATTACTATATGCCCTAACTATAAGCTTTATCAAAAAGGATAGTCTTAAGCCTACTCTTAAATGTGGAGACGGTGTCTGCCTCCCGAACCCAGACTGGAACCTGGTTCCACAGGAGAGGAGCCTGATAGCTGAACGCCCTGGCTCCTATTCTACTTTTAGAGACTCTAGGAACCTCAAGTAATCCTGCATTCTGGGAGCGTAGTGCTCTTGTAGGGTTGTAAGGTACTATGAGCTCTTTAAGATAAGATGGTGCCTGACCATGAAGAGCTTTGTAGGTGAGAAGAAGGATTTTAAACTCTATTCTGGATTTTACAGGAAGCCAATGCAGAGAAGCTAAAACAGGAGAGATGTGATCTCTTTTCCTGGTTCCTGTCAGAACACGCGCTGCAGCATTCTGGATCAGATGAAGAGTCTTTATGGACTTTTTTGAGCAGCCTGATAATAAAGAATTGCAGTAATCCAGCCTAGAAGTAACAAATGCATGGACTAGTTTTTCTGCATCATTTTTAGACAGAATATTCCAGATTTTTGCAATATTACGTAGGTGAAAAAAGGAGATCCTTGAAATTTGCTTTATGTGGAAATTAAAGGACATGTCCTGATCAAAGATAACTCCAAGATTCCTCACAGTGGTGCTGGAGGCCAGGGTGATGCCATCCAGAGTAACTATCTCTTTGGATAATGCGTCACGGAGGTGCTTGGACCCCAGAACAATAACTTCAGTTTTATCTGAGTTTAACATTAAAAAATTACAGCTCATCCAGGTTTTAATATCCTGAAGGCACATTTGAAGTTTAGCTAACTGATTAGTTTCATCCGGTTTGATTGATAGATATAATTGAGTATCATCTGCATAACAATGAAAATGTATGGAGTGCTTCCTGATAATATTGCCTAAAGGAAGCATATATAAAGTGAACAGGATTGGACCTAGAACAGATCCTTGTGGGACTCCATAACTAACTTTGGCGTGCACAGAGGATTCATCGTTAACATGAACAAACTGAGATCGATCTGATAAATAAGACTTAAACCAGCTCAGAGCAGTCCCTTTAATACCAATGAAATGTTCCAATCTCTGTAATAAGATATGATGGTCAATGGTATCAAATGCAGCACTAAGATCTAATAACACCAGTACAGAGATAAGTCCTTTGTCTGATGCAATCAGGAGGTCATTAGTAATTTTCACAAGTGCTGTCTCTGTGCTATGATGAGCTCTAAATCCTGACTGAAAATCCTCAAATAAGCTGTTGCTATGCAGAAAATCACATAGCTGTTTAGCGACTGCTTTCTCAAGAATCTTAGAGAGAAATGGAAGATTATAGGTCTATAGTTGGCTAAAACATCTGGATCAAGGTTGGGCTTTTTCAGAAGAGGTTTAATAACAGCTACTTTAAAGTGCTGTGGTACATAGCCTGTTAATAAAGACAGATTGGTTATATCTAGTAGAGAAGTGTTGACTAAGGGTAAAACCTCTTTAAGTAGCCTAGTCGGGATGGGGTCTAAGAGGCAGGTTGATGCTTTAGCTGAAGAAATAATTGAATTAAATTGATAAAGATCAAGTGAAGCAAAGCAGTCTAAACATATATCTGGTTTTACAACTGTTTCTAAGGTTCCTGAGTTTAGAGATAAGTCAGTGCCAGTTAAAGGCAGGTCTTGGTGGATTTTGCTTCTAATAGTTATAATTTTATCATTGAAGAATCTCATCTCGCTTTGGGCTTTTATCCTTTTTAAACCTATTACATGTACAAATATTAAGATATTTCGCATAATAAAGGAAAGGGGAAAAGCCAAAAAGCATAATATGAGCACTTTAAGGAGTAGGCTACAGCTGTTAATTAGTGTTAATGATTAGTAGCCTAACTCCTTGAATGGTAAGATTATGACCGTTACAGAGCAGTGGTCAGTAAATGTCTATTTTTAGGCTGCTTAGACATTCAGTCAGTCCGCCATCATCTGCCACGCTTTCTCTCGCTGTTTCATTACAGCATTACAGTTCTTTCATTACAATTAGCCTGAAAATGTACAATGTTCCGGAACTTATAAAAGTTATGAAAATCACATTTGCTTCCATAATAACATGTTTGCAATTGGCAAACATTTACTTTCATGTCATTATAAATTAAAATTAAAATTGGGAGTGAGAGCAAGTTGAGGGTCTGAAGAAGGTTGTTCACTATCTCTCTCTGTTTGTCTGTTGCTATAGAAACCGAGAAGAGGAGAGGGACCCAAACATCACCACTGTCAACACTGTGACAAATCATTCACAACATCAGGATATTTAAAGATTCATCAGAGAGTTCACACTGGAGAGAAACCTTACAGCTGTGAAGAATGTGGGGCAGCTTTCACACAACAGAGTACCCTAAAAGTACATCAACGCATTCACACTGGAGAGAAGCCGTACAGCTGTGATCAATGTGGGGAAACCTTTACTCTGAGTGGTAGCCTTAAAAAACACCAGCGCATTCACACTGGAGAGAAGCCGTACTGGTGTGAACAATGTGGAAAAACTTTTTCTCTGAGTGGTCATCTTAAAACTCACCAGCGCATTCACACTGGAGAGAAGCCGTACTGGTGTGAACAATGTGGAAAAACTTTTTCTCTGAGTAGTTGCCTTAAAATACACCAGCGCATTCACACTGGAGAGAAGCCGTACAGCTGTAAACAATGTGGGGGAACGTTTTCTCAGAGTAGTAGCCTTAAATCTCACCAGCGCATTCACACTGGAGAGAAGCCGTACAGCTGTGAACAATGTGGGGAAACCTTTTCTCGGAGTAGTAGCCTTAAAATACACCAGCGCATTCACACTGGAGAGAAGCCGTACAGCTGTGAACAATGTGGGGAAACCTTTTCTTGGAGTAGTAGCCTTAAAAAACACCAGCTCATTCACTCTGCCTCGTTGTGAACATGCTTCAGAGCCAAGCTGTTTCCTCCTCCTCATGCCCTGATAGCTGTGTTGTTATATTCTGATCTTCTCTCCACATTGAAGGCTGACCAGCAGTAACTTTATCTTCTGAGCAGCATGGATGTTATCCTGGCTACGACTACGTATTACGCTCCCTCCCTTTGAAGGGTTAACTCCACTCAAAATGAGCTTTTATTCCTATAATAAAATATTCTGAGGTCAGGGTTCAACTGCTAGCGCTGTTTCACTAATGCTGTAACGGAGGAGTATTTGTTCTTATCTATTAACATCACTGTTTACTAAGGTGTTGTCAAAATGCTGAAAGATTTAGTCTATTGTCCCTGAAGACGAAGGAAAGAAGGAAATCCTCATAACTGGGACGCTTTAATCAGAACATGTCTGCTGTTCTAAAAAGAACTTGTAGTTAGAAAAATCATACATTGTGATTTCTGGATGTTTTTTTAGATTATGTCTCTCACAGTGGACATGCACCTACGATGACAATTTCAGACCCCTCCATGATTTCTAAGTGGGAGAACTTGCAAAATAGCAGCGTGTTCAAATACTTATTTTCCTCACTGTATGTGTATATATATATATATATATATATATATATATATATATATATATATATATATATATATATAATTATACACTTCATAACAACTGGTTATATAACCCACCTGTTTAAATTGTTCAAGGCTTAAATCAGCAGTCACCATCTACTAAATATATATATTTTTTTTAAATCTTTGGTTAGTAAACCTGCATTTTTAATTTAACCAAGTATCCTGTATTATAAGTACATGTCTGGTATTTGTAGTAAACAGCTTGAAAATCTGTTAAATTCAGCAACAAATGATTTTAATATTGAAAAGACCCTCTTCCTCCATAGACACACATGCATTAAGAGGGGCTCAATGTTTTAGGAAATATACTCTATATATGTACGTGTGTGTGTGTGTGTGTGCGTGTGTATATAGATATGTGTGTATTGTTAAACGACGGTTCAGTTAAAAACCCAAGAAACACAAAGCTAAAAATATATGTACTGCTTAAAGTGTGCTATGTAAACCATGATATAGTTTTGATGAATGTATGAGCTAAATACTAGAAACAGTTAAAACTTTATAATATTCGTTAGGTGTGACCTTTGGCACCCTTTTAAGTGTGCTAAGGATCACTTGCTGTAACAGTGGATCTGGTCTGAACCGGTCTTCTGCTGTGGCCCCCTGTATGATTACGTAGTGGTGGAAATACCCTGTTTTCCAGAAAGGAAAATGGCTAATTCTTTCATTTTTAACCATTGTATAATCATTCATTTTATTAATTTGCTCTGTCCTCTTCTTAAATAAAGTGAATAGAATTGAACTTTCACATGAAGTTTCTTTCTTTTTTCCAGGGTGTATTCGTCTGTACGACTCTCTTATGACTCCATATCCTTCAGTTTATCACAATCATTCAACATCAACAACATCTGGAGATACATGGTTTTTATTGGACAGGGAGGGGAAACACTCTGTTGAAAGTAAGTAGAAAATGCATTTCCTGCAGAAAATGTTTGTGAATGCTGAGAAACTAAAGGGCTAAAGCTGAACTAGAGCGCCGGCTCTAATGCGTAAGATGTTGACGCAGTGAAAAAAGGAATTCTTTAAATTAGTCAAAATATCCGAAAATGGACACACCAACAATGTATTATACATTATATATATATATATATATATAGTATTTTATATATATATACACACACACACACACACACTCAAAGGATTATTAGAAACACCTTTTCAATTTCTCATTAATGCAATTATCTAATCAACCAATCACATGGCAGTTGCTTCAATGCATTTAGGGGTGTGGTCCTGGTCCAGACCATCTCCTGACCTGGTCCAGACCATCTCCTGACCTTGTCCAGACCATCTCCTGACCTGGTCCAGACCATCTCCTGGACTCCAAACTGAATGTCAGAATGGGAAAGAAAGGGGATTTAAGACATTTGGAGCGTGGCATGGTTGTTGGTGCCAGACGGGGCGGTCTGCTCAGTTACTGGGATTTACACCCACAACCATTTCTAGGGTTTACAAAGAATGGTGTGAAAAGGGAAAACCACCCAGCATGCAGCAGTCCTGGGGGGGGGATGCCTTGTTGATGCTAGAGGTCAGAAGAGAATGGGCCAACTGATTAAAGCTGATAGAAGAGCAACTTTGACTGAAATAACCACTTGTCACAACCGAGGTGCAGGAAAGCATTTGTGAAGCCACAACACGCACAACCTTGAGGGGGGGCGGGGCTACAACAGCAGAAGACCCCCCGGGTACCACTCATCTCCACTACAAACAGGAACAAAAGGCCACAATTTGCAAGAGCTCACCAAACCTGGACAGTTGAAGACTGGAAAAATGTTGCCTGGTCTGATGAGTCTGGTTTCTGTTGAGACCTTCAGATGGTGGAGTCAGAATGAGAACATGGATCCATCATGCCTTGTTACCATTGTGCAGGCTGGTGGTGGTGGTGTAATGGTGTGGGGGATATTTTCTTGGCACACTTAAGGCCCCTTAGTGCCATTGGGCATGGTTTAATTGCCCCGGCCTACCTGAGCCTTGTTGCTGACCATGTCCATCCCTTTATGGCACCATGTCCCCGTCCTCTGATGGCTACTTCCAGCAGGATAATGCACCATGTCACAAAGCTCACATCATTTACAACTGGTTTCTTGAATATGACGATGAGTTCGCTTGACTAACATGGCCCCCCCAGGCACCAGATCTCAACCTGTACTAAAATGCCCCCCCCCCAGTCACCAGATTTCAACCTGGACTAAAATGGCCCCCCCAGAAACCAGATCTCAACCTGGACTAAAATGCCCCCCCCCCCCAGTCACCAGATCTCAACCTGGACTAAAATGCCCCCCCCCCCCCCAGTTACCAGATCTCAACCCAATAGAGCATCTTTGGGATGTGGAGGAACGGGAGCTTCGTGACCTGGATGTGCATCCGACAAATCTTCATCAACTGCAAGATGCTATCCTCTCGATATGGGCCGACATTTCTAAAGAATGCTTTCAGCACCTTGTTGAATCAATGCCACGTAGAATTAAGGCAGTTCTGAAGGAGAAAGGGGGTCAAACACAGTCTTAGTATGGTGTTCCTAATAACACTATAGGTGAGTGTATACACACATATTCCATCACACATATGCACACCAGTGACGTGCAGTCAGGGTAGCCAAGCTAGGCACTGCCTACCTTGCCAAAATTCAAGCATAACATTTGTTTATTAAATAAATGTTTTTAATAAGCTTGTATTTGTATTTTTACTGTTTATTCTTGTGATTTATGTGTGTTATTCCAATTATTTAGACGGTACGATGACAAATGTAGCAATTACGCATAATCAAATAGAAAAAATGGAAAAATAAGCTGGACCTTTACTGTCCATTCAAGCAATAAACCAATGTTGCGCATGCGCACTTTGATCCTGTATTCTTTAACATTTACTGCAAAAAGCACAACTCTGCTGTGCCTTTGGATAGAGGAGAAGGAGATATATATATATATATAAATTGTTTAAAATATCTTACAACTGTGGACCTGGCTTTCTTCTGCCATTGTTGTTGCTGCAGTGGTCTGTCTAAATGTGGGGCCAGAGGGGTCTGTCTAGATGTGGGGCCAGAGGGGTCTGTCTAGATGTGGGGCCAGAGGGGTCTGTCTAGATGTGGGGCCAGAGGGGTCTGTCTAGATGTGGGGCCAGAGGGGTCTGTCTAGATGTGGGGCCAGAGGGGTCTGTCTAGATGTGGGGCCAGAGGGGTCTGTCTAAATGTGGGGCCAGAGGGGTCTGTCTAGATGTGGGGCCAGAGGGGTCTGTCTAGATGTGGGGCCAGAGGGGTCTGTCTAGATGTGGGGCCAGAGGGGTCTGTCTAGATGTGGGGCCAGAGGGGTCTGTCTAGATGTGGGGCCAGAGGGGTCTGTCTAGATGTGGGGCCAGAGGGGTCTGTCTAAATGTGGGGCCAGAGGGGTCTGTCTAGATGTGGGGCCAGAGGGGTCTGTCTAAATGCTGGACCAGATGGGTCTGTCTAAATGCTGGGCCAGAGGGGCCTGTGGAGCTTTCCAACTCTGAAGGCTTTTTTAATTCACCATTAATTTTCGTTGAACTGCCTATATTCAAAATCTACACAGCTGATTTCTCGCCTTAAAACATCTTAAAAATGAATTTATTGATTTAATAATAGACGTAAATTGTGAAAATCTGTGTATCGGAAACCATACGCGCTTTACACCCGAATTGAATGCTGGGATACCAGCCTGGCCAAGTTCACATAAGTTACTGTCGGTACACGATCCGTTCTGCGCATGTGCAAGATGTTCGCTCATGCGTATATGATGTCATGATGAACGCATATTTACGACATTGCACGATCTGTTCACACATAGACAGTTAAAGAAAGTCTGTTCGCCTCCACCAGGAAGCTAACGTTAGTTTAGCTAACAGCTAATTCGGCTAACCGCTAACTGAGACCATAGACATATATATGTCCATAGACATATATATGTCTATGGCTGAGACAGCATGTAAAATGAATGAATGAATGAAGTTAACCGTTTAAATATGTAACAGCTGTTACGTCAGTTCTACTTTACTTGTGCTCATTTAAAATACAGTCACTCAATACTTGTCTTTATTATTACTGTGAAGTCTTAATTTCCCACTGTTTAGTTTGAGTAACGTTATTTTAGGCTGAATCAAGCTGTCAGCTATCAGTTAGCCAAATTAGCTGTTAGCTAAACTAGCGTCGTTAGCTTTCCGGTGGCGGCTAACAGCAGACCGCTACTGTGGAACGGATCATGCAGCGCCGTAAATCCTCTACATCATGATTATCATCTGCGCGTAAGCTAACATATTGCACATGTGCAGGACGGATCGTGTACCGACAGTTACCATCCGATGTATCCTCGGTAAAATGGGCGTGTCGAGATCACATCCGGGGAGTTTAACTGTTCTTGGCGAAATGCAAACTTAGAACATTAACAATGCCATCATGTATAATTCATATATCAAAACCAGAGTTGCTCATACAGAGAAGAGAAAAAATATATATACATATATACACTCACCGGCCACTTTATTAGGTACACCTGTCCAACTGCTCGTTAACACTTAATTTCTAAGCAGCCAATCACATGGCGGCAACTCAGTGCATTTAGGCATGTAGACATGGTCAAGACAATCTCCTGCAGTTCAAACCGAGCATCAGTATGGGGAAGAAAGGTGATTTGAGTGACTTTGAACGTGGCATGATTGTTGGTGCCAGAAGGGCTGGTCTGAGTATTTCAGAAACTGCTAATCTACTGGGATTTTCACGCACAACCATCTCTAGGGTTTACAGAGAATGGTCCGAAAAAGAAAAAACATCCAGTGAGCGGCAGTTCTGTGGGCGGAAATGCCTTGTTGATGCCAGAGGTCAGAGGAGAATGGCCAGACTGGTTCGAGCTGATAGAAGGGCAACAGTGACTCAAATTACCACCCGTTACAACCAAGGTGGGCAGAAGAGCATCTCTGAACGCACAGTACGTCGAACTTTGAGGCAGATGGGCTACAGCAGCAGAAGACCACACCGGGTGCCACTCCTTTCAGCTAAGAACAGGAAAGTGAGGCTACAATTTGCACAAGCTCATCGAAATTGGACAATAGAAGATTGGAAAAACGTTGCCTGGTCTGATGAGTCTCGATTTCTGCTGCGACGTTCGGATGGTAGGGTCAGAATTTGGCGTCTACAACATGAAAGCATGGATCCATCCTGCCTTGTATCAACGGTTCAGGCTGGTGGTGGTGGTGTCATGGTGTGGGGAATATTTTCTTGGCACTCTTTGGGCCCCTTGGTACCAATTGACCATCGTTGCAACGCCACAGCCTACCTGAGTATTGTTGCTGACCATGTCCATCCCTTTATGACCACAATGTACCCAACTTCTGATGGCTACTTTCAGCAGGATAATGCGCCATGTCATAAAGCTGGAATCATCTCAGACTGGTTTCTTGAACATGACAATGAGTTCGCTGTACTCAAATGGCCTCCACAGTCACCAGATCTCAATCCAATAGAGCATCTTTGGGATGTGGTGGAACGGGAGATTCGCATCATGGATGTGCAGCCGACAAATCTGCGGCAACTGTGTGATGCCATCATGTCAATATGGACCAAACTCCCTGAGGAATGCTTCCAGCACCTTGTTGAATCTATGCCACGAAGAATTGAGGCAGTTCTGAAGGCAAAAGGGGGTCCAACCCGTTACTAGCATGGGGTACCTAATAAAGTGGCCGGTGAGTGTATATGTCCATAGACATACAGTATATATGTCTATAGACATATATATGTCTATGGACATATATATGTCTATGGCTGAGACAGCATGGAAAATGAATGAATGAATGAAGTTAACCATTTAAATATGTAACAGCTGTTACGTCAGTTCTACTTTACTTGTGCTCATTTAAAATACAATCACTCAATACTTGTCTTTATTATTACTGTGAAGTCTTAATTTCCCACTGTTTAGTTTGAGTAACGTTATTTTAGGCTGAATCAAGTTGTCAGCTAGCGGTTAGCCGAATTAGTTGTTAGCTAAACTAGCGTCGTTAGCTTTCCGGTGGAGGCTAACAGCAGACCGCTACTGTGGAACGGATCATGCAGTGCCGTAAATCCTCTACATCATGATTATCATCTGCGCGTAAGCTAACATATTGCACATGCGCAGGACGGATCGTGTACCGACAGTTACCATCCGATGTATCCTCGGTAAAATGGGCGTGTCGAGATCACATCCGGGGATTTTAACTGTTCTTGGTGAAATGCAAACTTTTATTATTCATTTTTTTTAAATGTATTAGCAAAGAACATTAACAATGCCATCATGTATAATTCAAATGTCAAAACCAGAGTTGCTCATACAGAGAAGAGAAAAAAAAAATATATATATATATATATACACATATACATACATACACATACATCTAAATAAATAAGAGTAAAGAAAGAAAAATGTGGTGCAAATAAAAATGTATCAAACAAGTCCAGTCTTAATGGCCTTTCTGTTATTAATGCCTCTTATTGTGTTGTATTGGTGCAGTTCTTGAAAGAAATGTTCAAAGCATGGTTTGGAGTCGCCCATTTCTTCTTGTGGATGTGGAACTTTCCAAATAACAAGATTAATTGAATAAAATAAACAACATCTTTATCCTTTTCACTGTCTTCAAAGCAAATCAAAATATCTTTATCTTTAAATTGAATTGATTGCCCTGTGTTCCTCTGATAAAATGTTGAACATCAATCCAAAATATTTTAGTATACATACAATGAAAGAACAAATGACAGATTGTTTCTTCTTCTAGTTCACAGAAAGTACAAGAATTTTCAATATCAAGTTTGAATCTCTTTAGTGTCCCTTTTGCTGGATATATTTTATGCAGAATTTTAAAAGAAACCTCTTTTACTTTATTATTAAGACAAAATTTGTCTCCAATTAACCAGATCTTCTGCCAATTCATTTCTCCGTACATTGAAGCCCAAAAGAATCTTCCTGAGTTACCTCTTGTATACAATTCCTGATGTGTTTATTTGAACACTTATTCTTGGTAATGCCAATTCCCCCAAGGAATATACCACTACTGAGTGGATTGATCCCTGTCACTACTGACCCTCTAAGAAGGAATATACCACTACTGAGTGGATTGATCCCTGTCACTACTGACCCTCTAAGAAGGAATATACCACTACTGAGTGGATTGATCCCTGTCACTACTGACCCTCTAAGAAGGAATATACCACTACTGAGTGGATTGATCCCTGTCACTACTGACCCTCTAAGAAGGAATATACCACTACTGAGTGGATTGATCCCTGTCACTACTGACCCTCTAAGAAGGAATATACCACTACTGAGTGGGTTGATCCCTGTCACTACTGACCCTCTAAGAAGGAATATACCACTACTGAGTGGATTGATCCCTGTCACTACTGACCCTCTAAGAAGGAATATACCACTACTGAGTGGGTTGATCCCTGTCACTACTGACCCTCTAAGAAGGAATATACCACTACTGAGTGGATTGATCCCTGTCACTACTGACCCTCTAAGAAGTTGCAGTACACATCTCGGCACAGCATCAACGACTATCGCATATTCTCTCGGCGTGACTGCTAACTGGAATTTGGAGAGGAACTCATTATACTTTAGTAACTGCCCGTCAGCATTAAGGAGTTGTTTTACCAAGATAATACCATTATCAACCCATCTTCCACGAAATGCTAACTTGTGTATTGGGTCAGTACTTTGGCCACCAATCATAACGTGTCACAAGAACACAAGAACACGAGAACACAAGTCCATAGAATAACACAGATTGAGAAAAACCCCGTTTTTTAAATCTGTTGACCTACTTAAATTCTATTGGTTGCTGTTAACTTCCCGTCCAATCAGCTGTCGATGTGAGGGCGGAGGGGCGGGCCTTCGGCGGTGACGAGGAGAACGACCGTTAACCGTGATGATGAAGAGAATCAGTTCTCTTTACCGGACGCTGATTAGCTGCACGCACTGAACCGGACAGAAGGTAAACATACATACATACATATATATATATGTAGACATATGTAGACATATGGAAAACATACATATGTGTGTGTTAATATCGTTTTACATCCATACAGGTTATGATACCAACGGCTGTTAGCATCGTTAGCCCGCTAGCACCGTTAGCATTGTTAGCAGTTAGTGTAGCACAAGCTAAAGTCCGTGGGGAGGGTGACCAGACGTCCCCGGTTCCCGGGAACAGTCCCCGGTTTTGGTGACCTGTCCCCGGTTTTCACTGTGACTGACAGACCCGAAACTGGAACGAAAGAAAGAAAACACTGACCCAACTGTCCTAACTGGCTCTGTTAGCCTACAAGCTAGCGAGCCAGTTAGTAGTTGTTTTAAGTGAGTGACCATAAACCATAGACAGCTTAACGACGTAGATGTGACGTGAGCAACGTGTCTGCTAACTAACGTGCTAGTTAACATTAACATAGACACAGGCTAATTACTGCTAACTAACATGCTAGTTAACATTAACATAGGCACAGGCTAATTACTGCTAACTATCATGCTAGTTAACATTAACATAGACACAGGCTAATTACTGCTAACTAACATGCTAGTTAACATAGACACAGGCTAATTACTGCTAACTAACATGCTAGCTAACTTTAACATAGACACAGGCTAATTACTGCTAACTAATTACTGCTAACTAACCTGCTAATTAACATTAACATAGACACAGGCTAATTATTGCTAACTAATTACTGCTAACTAACATGCTAGTTAACATTAACATAGACACAGGCTAATTACTGCTAACTAACATGCAATTAACATTAACATAGGCACAGGCTAATTACTGCTAACTAACCTGCTAGTTAACATTAAAATAGACACAGGCTAATTACTGCTAACTAACATGCTAGTTAACGTTAACATAGACACAGGCTAATTACTGCTAACTAATTACTGCTAACTAACCTGCTAATTACAATAGACACAGGCTAATTACTGCTAACTAATTACTGCTAACTAACATGCTAGTTAACATTAACATAGACACAGGCTAATTACTGCTAACTAACATGCTAGTTAACATTAACATAGGCACAGGCTAATCAGAATCAGCCTTATTCGCCAGGTATTGTTGGAATTTAAAATGTTAAATGTGCTTAAACATTATATATTATACATTTAAGCTAAAAGGGTTAAGCATAATTTGTCATAAATGAAGACATGTTGGTCATGCATTAAGGTTGTTATCATGCATTAAGTTGTTTTGCAATACTCCTTTTCTCTAAGATAAGGTGTTCTGGTACATTCCGTTATAATCCAGCTCTCCTAAATGTGTCAGAAGCAGGATTGATGGTTAGGGACGCGTCCTGGGTCTGGTTCCAGTCCCTCTTTACAGCCCAACTGAAAGGCCAGCAGGTCATGTTATCTTTTGTCCTGCAGGTCCTGAAAGGGTCATAAACTTTCAGTCACATTCCAACTGAAAGATAACGAACATATCACACCACTGTGACCTAGAGACCCTGCCCTTAATCGGGCCGTCCTGATCTCCTCTTCACTGAGACAACAGATGATAATTAAACAGCTTGATCTGGAGCCTTCACCACTGAATTAAATCAAATCTTCTCAACCCGACTGCAGCAGACTTTAACAGAAATACATTGTTTTTAACTTTTCATAACTCAACACTGGCAACGGGCTTATCTGCTAACGTTAGCTACCGACAGTCACCTCGGAACAATCCAGCAAATAGACCGAGCCCTAGTGCGTTGCCTGAAATATATTTTCTTTGATCATTTGAAGCTTTTCCGAGTCGTACGTTAGGGAAAGAGATATGAATCCCAATTACTTTGGTTTCTATGGAAATCAGGATTATTTAACAGGATTCCTCGTTGTCTTTTAGAAAGATGTTTTCATTTATTAAAGTTAAAAACAGCTTTAACTTGGAGGTTTCCCTTCGTTCTTTTACTGTAGAAGAAACGCTCTGGCTTGCTTGGTTTTCTTTAAACCAATCAGAATAGTCGTGGGCGGGGCTAAGCTCTGGACGACGACTTTGGCTCTGCTACATAGTCTCAGGAAGGAACTGTTCACCCTGATAGAAGAAACACGTGTGCATGTTGACATAGACCAGTCTCACACACACACACACACACACACACACACACACATACACACATACACACACACACACACACTATTTCAATGAGCTGCATCCATGGCTCTTACCAGTGTATCAGTCTGTGTAACATTACTTCGTCCTCAGCCATCCTGCTCCAATCACTCCCAAACATCCCAGTTAGATATAAGATGGCTAACGTTAACGTATTCTTTGGGAATCTTTACAGTTCTTCCCTTAAAGAAGCGACCAGGCCGGCCTTGTTGCACCATCAAAACCTCTTTCTGAACTTTCCCGTTTCACACAGGAACATCTGGAGATGTTCTGCTAAATGAAGTGTGGTTGGTCCAGGCTACTGTGCATGTAGCTTGGAGCTCCAGTTAATGACTTTTGGGCCTTCCATTTTAGTAGTTCTTTCAGTTTGAATGCAGGAGATGCTTGACACTCTGAAGTCCTATGGATTGGTCCCCTCATCAGCCCTTGCATTTTCTCCATTCAAACAGAAGATTTTAATCTAGTAAAACATGGTCAACTAGAATTCACTCACACCTCCCATTAGTTCTTCTAACCCTTAAATCATTATCTCTGCATGTCCCGCGTCCCCCCTTCTTGGGTCTACCAAAGGCACCTTCAGCAGACGGCAAGATGGCGACCGGAGCAGGAAAGAAGGGCAAGAAGGAGGAGGAGCAGCCTGCAGCAGTGAAGGAGGAAGAGGAGGAGGAGGAGGAGCAGCCTGCAACAGTGAAGGAGGAAGAGGAGGAGCAGCCTGCAGCAACAGTGAAGGAGGAAGAGGAGTATGTGGTGGAGAAGGTTTTGGACCGCAGAGTGGTGAAGGGAAGAGTAGAGTTTCTGCTGAAATGGAAGGGGTTCTCAGAGTAAGTATGAGTCTAGAATATTAATACTTTGTGTTCTTGGTCCTGATATACTGTGTGTATAAATATCAATATCATATTATTTAATGAGTTTCCTTTATCTTCATGACTATTTACATTGTAGATTATCACTGAAGACATCAAAACTATGAATGAACACATGTGGAATTATGTACTTAACAAAAAAGTAGAAATAACTGAGAACATGTCTTATATTCTTAGTTTGGGTTCTTAGTTTGGCCATAATATGAATTCTACCAGTTGTCCAATAGGCTGTCGGCTGTGTATCAACCTGACTTCTGCACAACACAAATGATGGTCCCAAGTCCATTAATAAGGCAAGAAATCCCACTAATTAACCCTGACAAGGCCCACCTGTGAAGGGAAACCATTTCAGGGACTACCTCATGAAGCTCATTGAGAGAACACCAAGGGTTTGCAGCGCTATCAAAAAGCAAAGGGGGGGGGGGTACTTTGAAGAAACTAGAATATAAGACATGTTTTCAGTTATTTCACACTTTTTTGTTAAGTACATAATTCCACGTGTTCATTCATAGTTTTGATGCCTTCAGTGATAATCTACAATGTAAATAGTCATGAAGATAAAGGAAACACATTGAATGAGAAGGTGTGTCCAAACTTTTGGCCTGTACTGTATATGTGTGTGTATGCAAATAATCTACAGCATAGATTGCAGCATTGTATCATGCCCTCAAAGTTGACATAAGCTGCAGACCCACAAATAACCTTACAAGATGGGCCCTGCTACGTCCTGCTGTGCCTTGTATCGCCGCACAGGGCCCTGCTATGCCATGAACTACTACAAACCACTATTTTTTGGGACTGTTATTGCCACTCTTCATTCTAACCCCAACCGGTCGTCAGACACCGCCTACCAAGAGTCTGGATCTGGGTCTGACCGAGGTTTCTGCCTAAAAGGAAGTTTTTCCTCGCCACTGTTGCCCTGTTGCTTGCTCTGTAGGAAACTACTAGAACTGTTGGGTCCTTGTAAATTCTGGAGTGTGGTCTAGACCTGCTCTATCTGTAAAGTGTCTCCAGATAACGCTTGTTATGAATTGATACTATAAATAAAATTGAATTGAATTGAAGATGGCAATAGAAAAAATGAATAATAGGAATGCTAATTAGAGTGAGAATGAATTGTCTAAAAACAAAGTGTGAGGAGATGTTCTTCTGTCTGCACTCACCTTTCCAGTGAGGATAACACATGGGAGCCACAAGACAACCTGGACCTGGACCTTATCACCGAGTACATGCAGACACACGAGGAAACGGAGGAGAAGAAGGAGGACGGCAAGAGGAAAGGTGTCAGGGAGGCCTCGGGAGACTCAGAGGAGCGAGGGAGCAAGACGAAGAACGAGGAGGTGAGTGAAGGAAAGAGGGTACTCCAGACTGAAGAGTCCCAGAAATCTATCTATCTATTATTGATGAACAGCGTGAGGCCCCCACCTTCCTGCTTGCCACGTAGCTCGGGGTTTCCATTCCCCATCACACACAAAGGAATAGACGGTTAAACCTCCACTTCTTCCTCAGTAGCTTAGCCTTCACGCTAGCTCCGGCTCTGCATTAGAGGGTGACACAAGAATCAGTTGTCGCTTGTCCCCCCGCCCAACTCCTGAATCCTGTCCCCCTCCCGTTTCATTCTCTATGTTGTCTAAAGTTATCAGACTGTGTAGCATGTTGTGTTAATCGCGGTTGAATCACTGAGGTTGCCTCTGAGTTTCGGCTCCACTATACATGCATCACCTGCAGCCTCGGTGATTTCAGGACGTAATTCCCAAGGGGGATCTTCTCACAGCTCCTGAAAATGGATTAAGGGGTCCTTCGATGAGGGGGGGGTATCAGTCTGCTGCTGAAGGAGCTGCTTAGGGACCCCACAGTGTCATGTAGGGGGGGGTATCAGTCTGCTGCTGAAGGAGCTGCTTAGGGACCCCACAGTGTCATGTAGGGGGGGGTATCAGTCTGCTGCTGAAGGAGCTGCTCAGGGACCCCACAGTGTCATGTAGGGGGGGTATCAGTCTGCTGCTAAAGGAGCTGCTTAGGGACCCCACAGTGTCATGTAGGGGGGTATCAGTCTGCTGCTGAAGGAGCTGCTCGGGACCCCACAGTGTCAGTGGGGGGTATCAGTCTGCTGCTGAAGGAGCTGCTTAGGGACCCCACAGTGTCATGTAGGGGGGGGTATCAGTCTGCTGCTGAAGGAGCTGCTCAGGGACCCCACAGTGTCATGTAGGGGGGTATCAGTCTGCTGCTGAAGGAGCTGCTCAGGGACCCCACAGTGTCATGTAGGGGGGGTATCAGTCTGCTGCTGAAGGAGCTGCTTAGGGACCCCACAGTGTCATGTAGGGGGGGTATCAGTCTGCTGCTGAAGGAGCTGCTCAGGGACCCCACAGTGTCATGTAGGGGGTGAGAGGTGTTTTCCATGATGGATGTCAGCTTGGCTAACATCCTTCTCTCCCCTACTTTCTATATGGGGTCCAGAGGACAGTCCAGGACAGAGCTCGCTCTCCTGATCAGTCTATTGAGTTTGGGGGGGGCTTTGGGCTTTTATCCTTTTTAAACCTATTACATGTACAAATATTAAGATATTTCGCATAATAAAGGAAAGGGGAAAAGCCAAAAAGCATAATATGAGCACTTTAAGGAGTAGGCTACAGCTGTTAATTAGTGTAAATGATTAGTAGCCTAACTCCTTGAATGGTAAGATTATGACCGTTACAGAGCAGTGGTCAGTACATGTCTATTTTTAGGCTGCTTACACATTCAGTCAGTCCGCCATCATCTGCCACGCTTTCTCTCGCTGTTTCATTACAGCATTACAGTTCTTTCATTACAACTTAGCCTGAAAATGTACAATGTTCCGGAACTTATAAAAGTTATGAAAATCACATTTGCTTCCATAATAACATGTTTGCAATTGGCAAACATTTACCTTCATGTCATTATAAATAAAAATTAAAATTGGGAGTGAGAGCAAGTTGAGGGTCTAAAGAAGGTTGTTCACTATCTCTCTCTGTTTGTCTGTTGCTATAGAAACAGAGAAGAGGAGAGGGACCCAAACATCACCACTGTCAACACTGTGACAAATCATTCACAACATCAGGATATTTAAAGATTCATCAGAGAGTTCACACTGGAGAGAAACCTTACAGCTGTGAACAATGTGGGGAAACCTTTTCTCAGAGTGGTAGCCTTAAAAGACACCAGCGCATTCACACTGGAGAGAAGCCTTACAGCTGTGAACAATGTGGGGGAACCTTTTCTCGGAGTGGTAGCCTTAAAATACACCAGCGCATTCACACTGGAGAGAAGCCGTACTGGTGTGAACAATGTGGAAAAACCTTTTCTGATAGTAGTAGCCTTAAATATCACCAGCGCATTCACACTGGAGAGAAGCCGTACAGCTGTGAACAATGTGGAAAAACGTTTTCTGATAGTAGTAGCCTTAAATATCACCAGCGCATTCACACTGGAGAGAAGCCGTACTGGTGTGAACAATGTGGAAAAACGTTTTCTCAGAGTAGTAGCCTTAAATATCACCAGCGCATTCACACTGGAGAGAAGCCGTACTGGTGTGAACAATGTGGAAAAACGTTTTCTCAGAGTAGTAGCCTTAAATCTCACCAGCGCATTCACACTGGAGAGAAGCCGTACTGGTGTGAACAATGTGGAAAAACGTTTTCTCGGAGTAGTAGCCTTAAATATCACCAGCTCATTCACTCTGCCTCGTCGTGAACATGCTTCAGAGCCAAGCTGTTTCCTCCTCCTCATGCCCTGATAGCTGTGTTGTTATATTCTGATCTTCTCTCCACATTGAAGGCTGACCAGCAGTAACTTTATCTTCTGAGCAGCATGGATGTTATCCTGGCTACGACTACGTATTACGCTCCCTCCCTTTGAAGGGTTAACTCCACTCAAAATGAGCTTTTATTCCTATAATAAAATATTCTGAGGTCAGGGTTCAACTGTTAGCGCTGTTTCACTAATGCTGCAACGGAGGAGTATTTGTTCTTATCTATTAACATCACTGTTTACTAAGGTGTTGTCAAAATGCTGAAATATTTAGTCTATTGTCCCTGAAGACGAAGGAAAGAAGGAAATCCTCATAACTGGGACGCTTTAATCAGAACATGTCTGCTGTTCTAAAAAGAACTTGTAGTTAGAAAAATCATACATTGTGATTTCTGGATTTTTTTTTTTTAGATTATGTCTCTCACAATGGACATGCACCTACGATGACAATTTCAGACCCCTCCATGATTTCTAAGTGGGAGAACTTGCAAAATAGCAGCGTGTTCAAATACTTATTTTCCTCACTGTATGTATATATATATATATATATATATATATATATATATATATATATATATACAGTGGGTACGGAAAGTATTCAGACCCCTTTAAATTTTTCACTCTTTGTTTCATTGCAGCCATTTTCCAAAAATCAAAAGTTCATTTTATTTCTCAGTAATGTACACTCAGCACCCCATCTTGGACAGAAAAAAACAGAAATGTAGAAATTTTTGCAAATTTATTAAAAAACAAAAACTGAAATATCACATGGTCATAAGTATTCAGACCCTTTGCCGTGACCCTCATATGTAACTCAGGTGCTGTCTATTTCTTCTGATCATCCTTGAGATGGTTCTACACCTTCATTGGAGTCCAGCTGTGTTTGATTATACTGATTGGACTTGATTAGGAAAGCCACACACCTGTCTATATAAGACCTTACAGCTCACAGTGCATGTCAGAGCAAATGACAATCATGAGGTCAAAGGAACTGCCTGAGGAGCTCAGAGACAGAATTGTGGCAAGGCACAGATCTGGTCAAGGTTACAAAAAAATTTCTGCTGCACTTAAGGTTCCTAAGAGCACAGTGGCCTCCATAATCCTCAAATGGAAGACGTTTGGGACGACCAGAACCCTTCCTAGAGCTGGCCGTCCGGCCAAACTGAGCTATCGGGGGAGAAGAGCCTTGGTGAGAGAGGCAAAGAAGAACCCAATGGTCACTGTGGCTAAGCTCCAGAGATGCAGTCGGGAGATGGGAGAAAGTTGTAGTAAGTCAACCATCACTGCAGCAATCCACCAGTCGGGGCTTTATGGCAGAGTGGCCCGAAGGAAGCCTCTCCTCAGTGCAAGACACATGAAAGCCCGCATGGAGTTTGCTAAAAAACACCTGAAGGACTCCAAGATGGTGATAAATAAAATCCTCTGGTCTGATGAGACCAAGATAGAACTTTTTGGCCTTAATTCTAAGCGGTATGTGTGGAGAAAACCAGGCACTGCTCATCACCTGTCCAATACAGTCTCAACAGTGAAGCATGGTGGTGGCAGCATCATGCTGTGGGGGTGTTTTTCAGCTGCAGGGACAGGACGACTGGTTGCAATCGAGGGAAAGATGAATGCGGCCAAGTACAGGGATATCCTGGACGAAAACCTTTTCCAGAGTGCTCTGGACCTCAGACTGGGCCGAAGGTTTACCTTCCAACAAGACAATGACCCTAAGCACACCGCTAAAATAACGAAGGAGTGGCTTCACAACAACTCCGTGGCTGTTCTTGAATGGCCCAGCCAGAGCCCTGACTTAAACCCAATTGAGCATCTCTGGAGAGACCTGAAAATGACTGTCCACCAACGTTTACCATCCAACCTGACAGAACTGGAGAGGATCTGCAAGGAGGAATGGCAGAGGATACCCAAATCCAGATGTGAAAAACTTGTTGCATCTTTCCCAAAACGACTCATGGCTGTATTAGATCAAAAGGGTGCTTCTACTAAATACTGAACAAAGGGTCTGAATACTTATGACCATGTGATATTTCAGTTTTTCTTTTTTAATAAATTTGCAAAAATTTCTACATTTCTGTTTTTTTCTGTCCAAGATGGGGTGCTGAGTGTACATTACTGAGAAATAAAATGAACTTTTTTGATTTTTGGAAAATGGCTGCAATGAAACAAAGAGTGAAAAATTTAAAGGGGTCTGAATACTTTCCGTACCCACTGTATATATATATAATTATACACTTCATAACAACTGGTTATATAACCCACCTGTTTAAATTGTTCAAGGCTTAAATCAGCAGTCACCATCTACTAAATATATATATTTTTTTTAAATCTTTGGTTAGTAAACCTGCATTTTTAATTTAACCAAGTATCATGTATTATAAGTACATGTCTGGTATTTGTAGTAAACAGCTTGAAAATCTGTTAAATTCAGCAACAAATGATTTTAATATTGAAAAGACCCTCTTCCTCCATAGACACACATGCATTAAGAGGGGCTCAATGTTTTAGGAAATATACTCTATATATGTACGTGTGTGTGTGTGTGTGTGTGTGTGTGTGTGTGTGTGCGTGTGTATATAGATATGTGTGTATTGTTAAACGACGGTTCAGTTAAAAACCCAAGAAACACAAAGCTAAAAATATATGTACTGCTTAAAGTGTGCTATGTAAGCCATGATATAGTTTTGATGAATGTATGAGCTAAATACTAGAAACAGTTAAAACTTTATAATATTCGTTAGGTGTGACCTTTGGCACCCTTTTAAGTGTGCTAAGGATCACTTGCTGTAACAGTGGATCTGGTCTGAACCGGTCTTCTGCTGTGGCCCCCTGTATGATTACGTAGTGGTGGAAATACCCTGTTTTCCAGAAAGGAAAATGGCTAATTCTTTCATTTTTAACCATTGTATAATCATTCATTTTATTAATTTGCTCTGTCCTCTTCTTAAATAAAGTGAATAGAATTGAACTTTCACATGAAGTTTCTTTCTTTTTTCCAGGGTGTATTCGTCTGTACGACTCTCTTATGACTCCATATCCTTCAGTTTATCACAATCATTCAACATCAACAACATCTGGAGATACATGGTTTTTATTGGACAGGGAGGGGAAACACTCTGTTGAAAGTAAGTAGAAAATGCATTTCCTGCAGAAAATGCTTGTGAATGCTGAGAAACTAAAGGGCTAAAGCTGAACTAGAGCGCCGGCTCTAATGCGTAAAGATGTTGACGCAGTGAAAAAAGGAATTCTTTAAATTAGTCAAAATATCCGAAAATGGACACACCAACAATGTATTATACATTATATATATATATATATAGTATTTTATATATATATACACACACACACACTCAAAGGATTATTAGGAACACCTTTTCAATTTCTCATTAATGCAATTATCTAATCAACCAATCACATGGCAGTTGCTTCAATGCATTTAGGGGTGTGGTCCTGGTCCAGACCATCTCCTGACCTGGTCCAGACCATCTCCTGACCTTGTCCAGACCATCTCCTGACCTGGTCCAGACCATCTCCTGGACTCCAAACTGAATGTCAGAATGGGAAAGAAAGGGGATTTAAGACATTTGGAGCGTGGCATGGTTGTTGGTGCCAGACGGGGCGGTCTGCTCAGTTACTGGGATTTACACCCACAACCATTTCTAGGGTTTACAAAGAATGGTGTGAAAAGGGAAAACCACCCAGCATGCAGCAGTCCTGGGGGGGGGATGCCTTGTTGATGCTAGAGGTCAGAAGAGAATGGGCCAACTGATTAAAGCTGATAGAAGAGCAACTTTGACTGAAATAACCACTTGTCACAACCGAGGTGCAGGAAAGCATTTGTGAAGCCACAACACGCACAACCTTGAGGGGGGGCGGGGCTACAACAGCAGAAGACCCCCCGGGTACCACTCATCTCCACTACAAACAGGAACAAAAGGCCACAATTTGCAAGAGCTCACCAAACCTGGACAGTTGAAGACTGGAAAAATGTTGCCTGGTCTGATGAGTCTGGTTTCTGTTGAGACCTTCAGATGGTGGAGTCAGAATGAGAACATGGATCCATCATGCCTTGTTACCACTGTGCAGGCTGGTGGTGGTGGTGTAATGGTGTGGGGGATATTTTCTTGGCACACTTAAGGCCCCTTAGTGCCATTGGGCATGGTTTAATTGCCCCGGCCTACCTGAGCATTGTTGCTGACCATGTCCATCCCTTTATGGCACCATGTCCCCGTCCTCTGATGGCTACTTCCAGCAGGATAATGCACCATGTCACAAAGCTCACATCATTTACAACTGGTTTCTTGAATATGACGATGAGTTCGCTTGACTAACATGGCCCCCCCAGGCACCAGATCTCAACCTGTACTAAAATGCCCCCCCCCCCAGTCACCAGATTTCAACCTGGACTAAAATGGCCCCCCCAGAAACCAGATCTCAACCTGGACTAAAATGCCCCCCCCCCCCCCAGTCACCAGATCTCAACCTGGACTAAAATGCCCCCCCCCCCAGTTACCAGATCTCAACCCAATAGAGCATCTTTGGGATGTGGAGGAACGGGAGCTTCGTGCCCTGGATGTGCATCCCACAAATCTCCAACAACTGCAAGATGCTATCCTCTCGATATGGGCCAACATTTCTAAAGAATGCTTTCAGCACCTTGTTGAATCAATGCCTCGTAGAATTAATGCAGTTCTGAAGGAGAAAGGGGGTCAAACACAGTCTTAGTATGGTGGTCCAAATAACACTATAGGTGAGTGTATACACACATATATCACACATATACACACATATGCACACCAGTGACGTGCAGTCAGGGTAGCCAAGCTAGGCACTGCCTACCTTGCCAAAATTCAAGCATAAAAAATGTTTATTAAATAAATGTTTTTAATAAGCTTGTATTTGTATATTTTCTGTTTATTCCTGTGATTTATGTGTGTTATTCCAATTATTTAGACGATACGATGACAAATGTAGCAATTACGCATAATCAAATAGAAAAAATGGAAGAATAAGCTGGACCTTTACTGTCCATTCAAGCAATAAACCAATGTGCACTTTGATCCTGTATTCTTTAACATTTACTGGAAAAAGCACAACTCTGCTGTGCCTTTGGATAGAGGAGGAGGTATATATATATATATATATATATATATATATATATATATATATATATATATAATTGTTTAAAATATCTTACAACTGTGGACCTGGCTTTCTTCTGCCATTGTTGTTGCTGCAGTGGTCTATCTAAATGTGGGGCCAGAGGGGTCTGTCTAGATGTGGGGCCAGAGGGGCCTGTCTAAATGTGGGGCCAGAGGGGCCTGTCTAAATGTGGGGCCAGAGGGGTCTGTCTAGATGTGGGGCCAGAGGGGTCTGTCTAGATGTGGGGCCAGAGGGGTCTGTCTAGATGTGGGGCCAGAGGGGCCTGTCTAAATGTGGGGCCAGAGGGGTCTGTCTAGATGTGGGGCCAGAGGGGTCTGTCTAGATGTGGGGCCAGAGGGGCCTGTCTAAATGCTGGACCAGATGGGTCTGTCTAAATGCTGGACCAGATGGGTCTGTCTAAATGCTGGACCAGATGGGTCTGTCTAAATGCTGGGCCAGAGGGGCCTGTGGAGCTTTCCAACTCTGAAGGCTTTTTTAATTCACCATTAATTTTCGTTGAACTGCCTATATTCAAAATCTACACATCTGATTTCTCGCCTTAAAACATCTTAAAAATGAATTTATTGATTTAAAAATAGACGTAAATTGTGAAAATCTGTGTATCGGAAACCATACGCGCTTTACACCCGAATTGAATGCTGGGATACCAGCCCGGCCAAGTTCACATAAGTTACTGTCGGTACACGATCCGTTCTGCGCATGTGCAAGATGTTCGCTCATGCGTATATGATGTCATGATGAACGCATATTTACGACACTGCACGATCTGTTCCCATAGACAATTAAAGAAAGTCTGTTCGCCTCCACCAGGAAGCTAACGTTAGTTTAGCTAACAGCTAATTCGGCTAACCGCTAGCTGAGACCATAGACATATACACTATATGTCCATAGACATATATATGTCTATGGCTGAGACAGCATGTAAAATGAATGAATGAATGAAGTTAACCGTTTAAATATGTAACAGCTGTTACGTCAGTTCTACTTTACTTGTGCTCATTTAAAATACAATCACTCAATACTTGTCTTTATTATTACTGTG
>CM057255.1:22276925-22311925 GCA_029931835.1 Etheostoma nigrum
TAATAAACTCGTCAAGGTTTCTCGAAATGAGAGCTGCTCCATCCCAAGTGGGATGAATGCCGTCCCTTTTTAAATCTGTTGACCTACTTAAATTCTATTGGTTGCTGTTAACTTCCCGTCCAATCAGCTGTCGATGTGAGGGCGGAGGGGCGGGCCTTGGGCGGTGACGAGGAGAACGACCGTTATCCGTGATGATGAAGAGAATCAGTTCTCTTTACCGGACGCTGATTAGCTGCACGCACTGAACCGGACAGAAGGTAAACATACATACATACATATTTGTAGACATATGGAAAACATACATATGTGTGTGTGTGTGTTAATATCGTTTTACATCCATACAGTTTGTAAAAGTTAAGATACCAACGGCTGTTAGCATCGTTAGCCCGCTAGCACCGTTAGCATTGTTAGCAGTTAGTGTAGCACAAGCTAAAGTCCGTGGGGAGGGTGACCAGACGTCCCCGGTTTCCGGGAACAGTCCCCGGTTTTGGTGACCTGTCCCCGGTTTTCACTGTGACTGACAGACCCGAAACTGGAACGAAAGAAAGAAAACTCTGACCCAACTGTCCTAACTGGCTCTATTAGCCTACAAGCTAGCACTCTGAGTGCTAGCTTGTAGGCTAATAGAGCCAGCTAGTAGTTGTTTTAAGTGAGTGACCATAAACCATAGACAGCTTAACGACGTAGATGTGACGTTTATGAATTTGTAGCGAATCTGTCAGACGTGGGTAGCCGTTGAGGTTTACACGGCATCTGGACAGGCTCGGAGACCAGGAGGGGGAAAGACCAGAAGGCACATAACACCGGAAACAGTCCCCGGTTTTGGTGCAATCTAATAGAGCCAGTTAGTAGTAGTTTTAAGTGAGTGAGTGAAACCATAGACAGTTAAAGAAGTGGACCAACAGGTCCCGTTGGTCTGGACGGAGACCAGTGGAGTCTATTAGAAGCTCTTTCCCGGTGATGCTGAGCCTTACTGCGCAGACTCCAACTGAGCTGGAAGACGTAGATGTGACGTGAGCAACCTGTCTGCTAACTAACATGCTAGTTAACATTAACATAGACACAGGCTAATTACTGCTAATTAACATGCTAGTTAACATTAACATAGACACAGGCTAATTACTGCTAACTAACATGCTAGTTAACATTAACATAGACACAGGCTAATTACTGCTAACTAACATGCTAGTTAACATAGACAGAGGCTAATTACTGCTAACTAACATGCTAGTTAACATTAACATAGGCACAGGCTAATTACTGCTAACTAACATGCTAGTTAACATTAACATAGACACAGGCTAATTACTGCTAACTAACATGCTAGTTAACATTAACATAGACACAGGCTAATTACTGCTAACTAACATGCTAGTTAACATTGACAGAGGCTAATTACTGCTAACTAACATGCTAGTTAACATCAACATAGACACAGGCTAATTACTACTAACTAACATGCTAGTTAACATTAACATAGACACAGGCTAATTACTGCTAACTAACATGCTAGTTAACATCAACATAGACACAGGCTAATTACTGCTAACTAACATGCTAGTTAACATCAACATAGACACAGGCTAATTACTACTAACTAACATGCTAGTTAACATTAACATAGACACAGGCTAATTACTGCTAACTAACATGCTAGTTAACATTAACATAGACACAGGCTAATTACTGCTAACTAACATGCTAGTTAACATTAACATAGACACAGGCTAATTACTGCTAACTAACATGCTAGTTAACATTAACATAGACACAGGCTAATTACTGCTAACTAACATGCTAGTTAACATTAACATAGACACAGGCTAATTACTGCTAACTAACATGCTAGTTAACATAGACAGAGGCTAATTACTGCTAACTAACATGCTAGTTAACATTAACATAGGCACAGGCTAATTACTGCTAACTAACATGCTAGTTAACATTAACATAGACACAGGCTAATTACTGCTAACTAACATGCTAGTTAACATTAACATAGACACAGGCTAATTACTGCTAACTAACATGCTAGTTAACATTGACAGAGGCTAATTACTGCTAACTAACATGCTAGTTAACATCAACATAGACACAGGCTAATTACTACTAACTAACATGCTAGTTAACATTAACATAGACACAGGCTAATTACTGCTAACTAACATGCTAGTTAACATCAACATAGACACAGGCTAATTACTGCTAACTAACATGCTAGTTAACATCAACATAGACACAGGCTAATTACTACTAACTAACATGCTAGTTAACATTAACATAGACACAGGCTAATTACTGCTAACTAACATGCTAGTTAACATTAACATAGACACAGGCTAATTACTGCTAACTAACATGCTAGTTAACATTAACATAGACACAGGCTAATTACTACTAACTAACATGCTAGTTAACATTAACATAGACACAGGCTAATTACTGCTAACTAACATGCTAGGTAACATTAACATAGACACAGGCTAATTACTGCTAACTAACATGCTAGGTAACATTAACATAGGCATAGGCTAATTACTGCTAACTAACATGCTAGTTAACATTAACATAGACACAGGCTAATTACTGCTAACTAACATGCTAGTTAACATTAACATAGACACAGGCTAATTACTGCTAACTAACATGCTAGTTAACATTAACATAGGCACAGGCTAATTACTGCTAACTAACATGCTAGTTAACATTAACATAGACACAGGCTAATTACTGCTAACTAACATGCTAGGTAACATTAACATAGGCACAGGCTAATTACTGCTAACTAACATGCTAGTTAGCATTAGTAATTAAACCTAAACAGCTGATGAAGTCCAAACTGTCTGCGAGCTTCTCCTGATAATACGGTGATTTGTCGACTATTCAGCAGAGAGCCGCCTCATCGTCTCCGTCAGACGCCATTTTGTGCCTGTGTGAGCCGCCGCTTCGCGCCATCGTTCAGCCCTGGGCTGGGTTAGAGTCTAGAGAAAAATTACAGATGCAGCGATTACAAGTTTTAGGCCGAGTCTAATTTCTGATTTTTCGTTGAATTTGACCGGCCGATTCCGATTTTAGCCGAGTCCCATTTCATTTTTTCTACCAACTCACAGCACACAAAGATTTATGTTCTATCTTTTCTTTAATAGAACATTTTATATTTTGCATAGAACAGTTTTTGAACAGGTGATCACTATAAAATAGAAGTATATCCATCGCTCGTGCTGTGGGAGATCCCCCCCCCTATCCCCCCATCTAAAGGGCGATGTTATGGAAGAACCGTTTCCTGATATATTTACTGAACTACTCTGCTGGATGGAAAAAAACAGGGAGAACACGCAATGACAAGAAAATCAGAGATTGCTATAAATCTCAGATTTTCTTGTCATTGCGTGTTCTCCCTGTTTTTAATAAAATCTAGTATAATGTTTCTCAAAACACACTGTTGGGTTTTCTGACAATTACCCACAGGTTCGTTAACCAAATCACTCTTTCCAGTACTCAACAGAAGACAGGACACACATGAAAGTGTTGTTGCTGCAAGGGAAGCCTCTGTGTGTCACCTCTGACCAACCTGAGCACCTTGGGAAATCTCCCTGAGAACAGTCTCTTTATGATTGAGTGAAGCAAGTTACAGGGACAGATTTACAACGTGGGAGTGGCAGCAGTTGCTTCTGGGGTGGCTAACATAAGCAGTTGGATACATTGAGAAATACCTTTGAAGGACACAGCCTGCATGTGAGTGTGCATGTGTGCAGCCTATGTCCGACCAACCACACACACACCCACCCACACACACACACACACACACACACACACACACACAGGAACTCAGAGCTGGTGTTCCTGCTTTGCGAAGGTTATAACCATATATAGTAGAGAAACGTTTAAGATAGAGAAACAGGCCTCGTTACTCAAATGAAAACATATTCAAACCATATTTGAACCTCACACCACACAAGCTAGCAGTTTTAATCGTAACAAGCTCTCTAACACACACACACACACACAGGCCTGTTTGAACGTCATCAGCAACATTAGCTGAAAACAGCGTGTAGTTCCTTTATTGGCTTCATTGTGCATAAATATGAACAATACCGTTGCTGTTAGAAAAACTAACGACGGGTTCTTTGACTCAACCCGACTGCAGCAGACTTATGTATTGTTATATCAATGTTAAATACAGTGTTTTTAACTTTTCATAACTCAACACTGGCAACGGGCTCATCTGCTAAAGTTGGCTAGTAAGTAGTAGTAGTAGTTAATATAGTAAAACATGGTCAGATAGAATTCATTCACTCCTCCCATTAGTTCTTCTAACCCTTGTATCATTATCTCTGCATCTCCCTCCTCCTTGGGTCTACCAAAGGCACCTTCAGCAGACGGCAAGATGGCGACCGGAGCAGGAAAGAAGGGCAAGAAGGAGGAGGAGCCTGCAGCAGTGAAGGAGGAAGAGGAGGAGCATCCTGTAGCAGTGAAGGAGGAAGAGGAGCAGCCTGTAGCAGTGATAGAGGAGGAGGAGCAGCCTGTAGCAGTGATAGAGGAGGAGGAGCAGCCTGTAGCAGTGATGGAGGAGGAGGAGCAGCCTGCAGCAGTAAAGGAGGAGGAGGAGGAGCAGCCTGTAGCAGTGATGGAGGAAGAGGAGGAGGAGCAGCCTGCAGCAGTTAAGGAGGAAGAGGAGGAGGAGCCTGCAGCAGTGAAGGAAGAGGAGTATGAGGTGGAGAAGGTGTTGGACCGCAGAGTGGTGAAGGGAAGAGTAGAGTTTCTGCTGAAATGGAAGGGGTTCTCAGAGTAAGTATGAGTCTATAATATTAATATTTGGTGTTCTTGGTCCTGATATACTGTGTGTATAAATACCTTAATCATATCATTATCATATAATTTAATGCGTTTCCTTTATTTTCATGACTATTTACATTGTAGATTATCACTGAAGGCATCAAAACTATGAATGAACACATGTGGAGTTATGTACTTAACAAAAAAGTGTGAAATAACTGATGTTACCGCCTGACTTTATGCCCTCTGTAGGCCCCGCCCAGTTGGCCAGGTACAGACAAGTCAAGTCAAGTTTATTTCATCCATAAAAATGGAAATTACAGTGCTCACACTAGCCATCTTACCCATAAAAACTAGAGAATAAATACAATACCACAAATACACTAAAATATTATACATAAATACAATAAAAAAAAAAACTTATAAAAATGTACGTTTAAAGTGCTTGTTGTGCTGTCTAATAGCCTGAGGTATAAAAGAAAGAGCATACCGCTTAGTTTGTGTCACAGGAGGTCTTAGTCTACCACTACCCTCTATAACCCTACCAGTCAGATTACCACAGGAGGTCTTAGTCTACCACTACCCTCTATAACCCTACCAGTCAGATTACCACAGGAGGTCTTAGTCTACCACTACCCTCTATAACCCTACCAGTCAGATTACCACAGGAGGTCTTAGTCTACCACTACGCTCTATAACCCTACCAGTCAGATTACCACAGGAGGTCTTAGTCTACCACTACCCTCTATAACCCTACCAGTCAGATTACCACAGGAGGTCTTAGTCTACCACTACCCTCCATAACCCTACCAGTCAGATTACCACAGGAGGTCTTAGTCTACCACTACCCTCCATAACCCTACCAGTCAGATTACCACAGGAGGTCTTAGCCTACCACTACGCTCTATGACCCTACCAGTCAGATTACCACAGGAGGTCTTAGTCTACCACTACGCTCTATAACCCTACCAGTCAGATTACCACAGGAGGTCTTAGTCTACCACTACCCTCCATAACCCTACCAGTCAGATTACCACAGGAGGTCTTAGCCTACCACTACGCTCTATAACTCTGCCGGTCAGATTACCACAGGAGGTCTTAGTCTACCACTACGCTCTATGACCCTACCAGTCAGATTACCACAGGAGGTCTTAGTCTACCACTACGCTCTATAACCCTACCAGTCAGATTACCACAGGAGGTCTTAGTCTACCACTACCCTCCATAACCCTACCAGTCAGATTACCACAGGAGGTCTTAGCCTACCACTACCCTCCATAACCCTACCAGTCAGATTACCACAGGAGGTCTTAGCCTACCACTACGCTCTATGACCCTACCAATCAGATTACCACAGGAGGTCTTAGTCTACCACTACGCTCTATAACCCTACCAGTCAGATTACCACAGGAGGTCTTAGTCTACCACTACGCTCTATGACCCTACCAGTCAGATTACCACAGGAGGTCTTAGTCTACCACTACCCTCCATAACCCTACCAGTCAGATTACCACAGGAGGTCTTAGCCTACCACTACGCTCTATGACCCTACCAGTCAGATTACCACAGGAGGTCTTAGTCTACCACTACCCTCTATAACCCTACCAGTCAGATTACCACAGGAGGTCTTAGTCTACCACTACGCTCTATAACTCTGCCGGTCAGATTACCACAGGAGGTCTTAGTCTACCACTACGCTCTATAACTCTGCCGGTCAGATTACCATGAAGAGGGTGACCCGGGTCTCTCGTTATTTTCTGTGTCATTTTTACCAGATGATTGTCATATACCTGATCCACTGTATTTAACTCTCCCACCACTCTTCCTCATTCAGTAGACCCGTGGACTTCATTTTTTCTTCAATGAGTCAACATGATCAGACCATGTTAGCCTGTCGTTAAAAACAACGGCCAAATACTTGTATGTGTTCACTCTCTCTATTTCTACAACTTTGATCTCCACTGCCTCAGCTGTGATCTTATTTCTCCTGTAATCTATAAGTAATTCTTTAGTTTTCTTAGCATTGAGTTCCAGGAAATGCATATCACAGTAATCAACAAAGGCTTTTATCTCATTTTGATAGTAACTATAGTCATCATTTTTGATTAACCCAATGCAGACCGGATGGGATGGCATGCCGTTGCAGAAACCCTGTTGTGCGTCTGCCCTATACCATGGCGGCAGATACCTTACCGTGGCTGTGGTAGCCATGCTGGTTCAGGATGCTGTGGTAGCCATGCTGGTTCAGTATGCTGTGGTAGCCATGCTGGTTCAGTATGCCTTCAATTTGGAATAAATCCCCAACAGTGTCAGCATCCTCCCTCCCAAACTCCTCACTATCTTCCAACTCAATGTCACTGCCCTCGCTGTCAAAATCCTCCTGTGTCGGAGCCATTTTCTTGCTCGTCTCTCAAAAATTAACAAAATAAACAAACGCACATGTATGTCTGGTTGATTGACATGATTTTCAGCAAACTACAGTACATTTTGGTGGTCACATGGCTTTAAATAGCCAACAAGACCCACCTCATGTGTATTTGAACCAATGACTGCGTTCTCTGCTGCACGCGTCATGAAAAGACTGACAAATACAAAATGCTGAGCCACGCATCAGCCGGCAGGAGGTTCAGAGTTGCGCAACGCCGTAACCAGCGGTATATGTAATGTGTCGGAACAAAGCATCCGGCACAAATGGGTTAAACCAAAGATCTCAAACTTGGACTCATCAGACCAGAGCCCAGATTTCCACTGGTCTAAAGTCCATTCCTTGTGTTTCTTGGCCCAAACAAATCTCTTTTGCTTGTTTCCTCTCCTTAGCAGTGGTTTCCTAGCCTTGTTTCCTCTCCTTAGCAGTGGTTTCCTAGCCTTGTTTCCTCTCCTTAGCCGTGGTTTCCTAGGCTTGTTTCCTCTCCTTAGCCGTGGTTTCCTAGGCTTGTTTCCTCTCCTTAGCCGTGGTTTCCTAGGCTTGATTCCTCTCCTTAGCCGTGGTTTCCTAGCTGCTATTGGACCATGAAGGCCTGATCCAGTCTCCTCTTACCAGTTGTTCTAGAGATGTGTCTGCTGCTAGAACTCTGTGTGCTATCATCTGCTCTCTAATCTGAGCTGCTGTAACTTGTGATTTCTGAGGCTGGGGACTCAGAGGAACTTATCCTCAGCAGCAGAGGTGATTTTGGGTCTTCCTTTCCTGGGAAACAGACTCACATGAGGACCCCTCATGTGAGTCTGTTTCGTTGTAGCGCTTGATGGTTTTTGTTACTGCACTTGGGGACACATTCAAAGTTTTCGCAATTTTCCGGACCGACTGACTTTCATTTCTTAAAGTAATGATGGCCGCTCGTTTCTCTTCCCTAAGCTGATTGGTTCTTGCCATAATATGATTTCTAACAGTCGTCCAATAGGCTGTCGGCTGTGTATCAACCTGACTTCTGCACAACACAACTGATGGTCCCAACTCCATTAATAAGGCAAGAAATCACACTAATTAACCCTGACAAGGCCCACCTGGGAATTGGCTACCTCATGAAGCTCATTGAGAGAACACCAAGGGTTTGCAGCGCTATCAAAAAGCAAAGGGGGGAGGGGGGTACTTTGAAGAAACTAGAATATAAGACATGTTTTCAGTTATTTCACACTTTTTTTGTTAAGTACATAATGCCACATGTGTTCATTCATAGTTTTGATGCCTTCAGTGATAATCTACAATGTAAATAGTCATGAAGATAAAGGAAACACATTGAATGAGAAAGTGTGTCCAAACTTTTGGCCTGTACTGTATATGTGTGTATGCAAATAATCTACAGCATAGATTGCAGCATTGTATCATGCCCTCAAAGTTGACATAAACTGCAGACCCACAAATAACCTTACAAGATGGCAATAGAAAAAAGGAATAATAGGAATGCTAATTAGAGTGAGAATGGATTGTCTAAAAACAAAGTGTGAGGAGATGTTCTTCTGTCTGCACTCACCTTTCCAGTGAGGATAACACATGGGAGCCACAAGACAACCTGGACCTCGACCTTATCACCGAGTACATGCAGAAACACAAGGAGACGGAGAAGAAGAAGAAGGAGGGCAAGAGGAAAGGTGTCAGGGAGGAGGAGGTGAGTGAAGGAAAGAGGGTACTCCAGACTGAAGAGGCAAGGCAAGGCAGCTTTATTTGTATAGCACATTTCAGCAACAGGGCAATTCAAAGTGCTTTACATAAAAACAGTTAAAAAATAAAAACCGATAAAACACAAGAATAAACAGTTAAAAATAAAAAATTAAAACAGATAAAACATAAGAATAAAAGTTACAGTGCAGTATCAGAAATTAAACATTTAAGAAATTAACATAATTTAAAGAAATGCAACATCAAAAAGAAAGGTCTTCAGCTTTGCTTTAAAAGAACTGAGAGTAGCAGCGGATCTGCAGGTTTCTGGGAGTTTATTCCAGATATGAGGAGCATAGAAACTGAATGCTGCTTCACCCTGTTTAGTTCTGACTCTGGGGACAGAAAGCATACCTATCCCAGATGACCTGAGCGGTCTGGGGGGGTCATAGTGTAGTAGCAGACCTATCCCAGATGACCTGAGCGGTCTGGGGGGGTCATAGTGTAGTAGCAGACCTGTCCCAGGTGACCTGAGAGGTCTGGGGTGGTCATAGTGTAGTAGCAGATCAGAAATGTATTTTGGCCCTAAACCATTTAGTGATTTATAAACTAGCAAAAGTACTTTGAAATCAATTCTTTGAGACACAGGAAGCCAGTGTAAAGACTTCAGGACTGGAGTGATGTGATCCAGTCTCCTGGTCTTAGTGAGGACTCGGGCAGCAGCGTTCTGAATCAGCTGCAGCTGTCTGATTGATTTTTTTAGTGAGACCTGTAAAGACCCCGTTACAGTAGTCAAGTCTACTGAAGATAAAAGCATGGACAAGTTTTTCCAAATCCTGTTGACACATGAGTCCTTTAACTTTTAATTGTTCCTCTTTTGCTCCAAAAACAACCACCTCAGTTTTTCCTTCATTTAATTTAAGAAAGTTCTGGCACATCCAGCCGTTAATTTGTTCGATGCACTTAGTCAGTTTTTGTAATGGACTATAGTCCCCTGGCGATAAGGTTATGTAAATTTGTGTGTCGTCCGCATAACTATGGTAACTTATTTTGTTGTTTTCCATAATCTGGGCCAGTGGAAGCATGTAGATGTTAAACAGAAGAGGCCCCAGAATAGAGCCTTGGGGAACTCCGCACGTCATATTTATATGCTCAGATGTATAATTACCTATTGACACAAAGTAATCCCTATTCTGTAGGTATGATTCAAACCAGTTTAGTACTGAGCCAGAAAGGCCAACCCAGTTTTCCAATCGGTCTAGTAATATGTCATGGTCGACCGTGTCAAATGCAGCACTGAGATCAAGTAATACTAAGACTGAAATTTTGCCATTATCTGTGTTAAGGTGGATGTCATTAAAGACTTTGACAAGAGCTGTCTCAGTGCTGTGGTGTGGTTGGAAACCTGACTGAAAGGTATCAAAACTGTTGCTTAGTGACAAGAAATGGTTGAGTTGTTGAAAGACCGCTTTTTCAATGATTTTACTTAGAAACGGAAGGTTTGATATTGGCCTATAGTTGCTCATTAGTGATGTGTCTAGATTGTTCTTTTTTAAGAGTGGCTACTCTATTCTCGCTCATAAAAGTGAAGTTAGGGGGAGCTGACTTGATGAGAACAGCAGCGCTGTTATTATGGTCTAACCAGGTTTCAGTTAAAAACATAAAATCTAGATTGTGGTTAATAATAAAATCGTTGATTAAAAATGATTTTCCTGCCAAAGACCTGACGTTTAGTGAAGCTAATGATAGTGTATTTTCATTTTTTGGGACAAGCTGTGGCAGACGAGGAATGGATGCTAAATTAGCTAAGTTTGCAGTTAAGTGCTTATTCGCCATTCTTTTTCTATTACCTATCACAACATAAATTGAGGAAGAATTGAATCCACAGGGCCCGGGTTTGTCTTGGAAAGAGTCATGAGTGTAATAAGCCTTGCAGCCTAGGCCCGGCACATATCAGTTAATGCTTGCTGGATTTTGCACACAAGCGTCCTTATCAGTCTGGGGGGAAGGAGTTTGCAGAGGTGCCTGGCGTTTTATTTTTGCCCGGGGTCGAACGATGGGGGAAGGAAGGGGTGTAAATTTGGTTCCAGCATCCCCCTGCAGCTTCATCTCATTAGTGAACTCCAACATGGGGGTAGGGGAAGGAGGGGAAAGGGTGAGTGGAGACCGTGATGAATCCTCAAAGGGTTCGTGGTTGGTAAGGGTGCTGGATGGGTGAAAAGGGGAGTTGAGGTTTCATGTCTCTACTCTGTGGACTCCCATGGTCAGATCTTTGCACAGGTGGGGGCTGTGGTGGATCACTGCCGCACTTTATGTCTTCCTCTTGTTTTTGTTTTGTGTCCTTGGCAGAGGGAGCAGATGTGTAACGCAGAAAGTAGAGTAGATTAGAGGTGAACAGCTTTACTCCTGGCTTGTTAAGGAAAAGTCCATCTGCTTTAAAAAGATGTCTGCACTCCCAGAAAATGTTAAAATTGTCAATGAACTGCAGAGAATGGACGGTACATTCAGTTGAAAGCCATTTGTTTAGTGCCAACAGTCGGCTGAATCTCTCAGCTCCTCTTCTCCCTGGCGGTATAGATAGATAGATAGATAGATAGATAGATAGATAGATAGATAGATAGATAGATAGATAGATAGATAGATAGATAGATAGATAGATAGATAGATAGATATAGGGCCACTGATAAACACATCTGCGTTTAGGGAGCTGACTGTCTTCAGCAGTTCCCTAAAGTCCAGTTTCTGCAATTCAGACTGTAGCTTTACAACATCATGAGACCCGATATGCAGAATAATGTTCTTCACAGTTGGGTGTTCTGCCACGATATCTGGGATTTTGTGGGTGAAGTCAGACACCATGTCTTTGGGAAAACAGAGTATTTTGGTGTTTTTACTGTTTTTTAAATCTTTTACAGCAGAGTCACCCACAATCAGGGTTTGAGGCCCAGTTGTTAGCTTTTTACTTTTTGAATTGCCCTCAGTCCTTACCCTGCTGTGTGGCGACGAGACGCAATCCCGGTCGTCAGATGGCTGTCCAGCGTCCTGCAGCAGAGGAGCAAATCTGTTATCCAGTTGCACACCAGGTTGTTGGGGGGGCATTTTGTTGCTTATTTTCCCTTTTGCAGCTGTCCACGGCTGTGTCCTACTATGTACAGGGGTTGAGAAGGCGCTCTGCCCGGATGATAATGCAGGCCAGCCGGTCATATCACAAATCTCAGGGCGCTGTACCCTGCCCGTTAGTCGTCCTCCCATTTCCCAGGAAAATGATTTAGTCTTAGGTTTCGCACCACAAGAGTTCCAGAGAGGACTGCCACTTGTTAATTTGTTACCCGTTCCACAGCCCTCCTGTTTCCTTGTAGTGTATGTTGGTGCTAACTAGCCGTGTGTTAGCATGCATTTGTCCATTGTTTTGGGTCCATGGTAAAGTGGTGTCATTTCCACAAGATCCGTTCACTTCCACGTTCACTTCTAGTCGGTGAACCTTGGTTTCCAGAAGTGCAATCTTCTGAAGGAGTTTGTAGTAATCATCCATGGAGTAAAAGAGGCATCTTGCTGCTAATTAGCTTTAGCTACAGTCACTGTAGGACAGGCTTGAGCTATTGGCAGGCCACGCTCAGGCAGAAAAATGTTAAAATATGGCAATAGCCTACTTATGTCTACAAAAAATGTATAGTCCAGTGATTTATAAGTATCCAAGAGCCGCTGCTCATAGTTTCTCTCAGAGGAAAAGCAAGATTATCAGCAAAAATATGCAAGCAGGGGCAGGAGCAAGCAGAAAAGCGTCTGCACTGTAAGAAGCAGGAAGCAAGGACAAGAGTCCCTCCAATCTAATCTCAATATTAATGAATGCACACAGAGGGTTTCTCAAATGTATTTTTGGATTTATATATAAATAACTCTCGTCATTACAGTATGCACATGCATATTACATACATACATACATACATACATACATACATACACACTTGCAACATAGTAAGGCAAGGCAATTCCAGTTGCTCAGCAAAAGAGAGCGGATGACAGTTGGCTTGAGTCCAGTAGAGCAGACGGCTCTGCAGAGATGTGTAATTACGACTTCATGACTTTTCATGAACAGCTGAAGGAACGGCGGTGCGTGGTATGCATAGCAGAAACCCTGTTGTGCGTCTGCCCTATACCATGGCGGCAGATACCTTACCGTGGCGGGCCGCCATCAACATATCAACACTAAAAGAAGGTGGCTGTGGCTCAGTGGTAGGGCAGTTGCCTGCCAATCCGAAGGTTGGTGGTTCAATCCCTGTAGTCCTATGTCAAAGTTGAAAACACTGAACCCTGAGTACGGAGTGTACTTGTGCGGCAGCCTCGACCACAGTGTACTAATGTGTGTGAATGGTTCCTGTATTACGTAGAAGAACTTTGAGTAGTCGTTGAGACTAGAAAAGTGCTACAGAGAACAGTCCATTTGTCGTTTTCTACCAAAGAGAACTCGGGTATCTTAGCCAAGTTTTAGTCAAAACATGTTTGTCTTTTTTAAATATTATTTACACAGACACGTTAGATAAGAGCCAGGGCTCCTGGGCTCTACAGCACCTTGTTACACAGACACATGTTAGATAAGAGCCAGGGCTCCTGGGCTCTACAGCACCTTGTTACACAGACACATGTTAGATAAGAGCCAGGGCTCCTGGGCTCTACAGCACCTTGTTACACAGACACATGTTAGATAAGAGCCAGGGCTCCTGGGCTCTACAGCCCCTTGTTACACAGACACATGTTAGATAAGAGCCAGGGATCCTGGGCTCTACAGCACCTTGTTACACAGACACATGTTAGATAAGAGCCTGGGCTCTACAGCACCTTGTTACACAGACACATGTTAGATTAGAGCAATGGCTCCTGGGCTCTACAGCACCTTGTTACACAGACACATGTTAGATAAGAGCCAGGGCTCCTGGGCTCTACAGCCCCTTGTTACACAGACACATGTTAGATAAGAGCCAGGGTTCCTGGGCTCTATAGCACCTTGTTACACAGACACATGTTAGATAAGAGCCAGGGATCCTGGGCTCTACAGCACCTTGTTACACAGACACATGTTCGATAAGAGCCAGGGATCCTGGGCTCTACAGCACCTTGTTACACAGACACATGTTAGATAAGAGCCAGGAATCCTGGGCTCTACAGCACCTTGTTACACAGACACATGTTAGATAAGAGCCAGGAATCCTGGGCTCTACAGCACCTTGTTACACAGATGCATGTTAGATAAGAGCCTGGGCTCTACAGCACCTTGTTACACAGACACATGTTAGATTAGAGAAATGGCTCCTGGGCTCTACAGCACCTTGTTACACAGATACATGTTAGATAAGAGCCAGGGCTCCTGGGCTCTACAGCACGTTGTGCGGCTCAGGCAGAGGGACCGCAGAGCTAGCTAACGTTAACTTTTCCCAGACAACGGAGTTGTATTTGCCTTTTTTACTCACCAAACGCTGCTGTGGCTGCCCTCCTTCTGCCATCTTTACTCATGCTGAGTTTTTAAATTCCAGTGGATGCACACACCTTGCCCCCCTGACTGCCTAGAGGTTTTATGGCTTCGGGAAGGGCGGATGTGCGCATGCGTGTATCATTCAGAACACAATACAAAATAAGAGTGTTCTTCAATACAGAACGTTTTTTTCTCGATTATACTATTTTTATAATCGTTGGAGTCACAGTCGAAATTGAAGACCTCGCTAACGGTAAACTATGGGTGCTCCGATCAAGATTTTTGGGCCGATCACAGATTGCTGAAAGCAGTATTGGTTGATACCAGTCACCGATCACTGGATCTATTTGAAGCCTTCTATTTATCATGTCATATATTAAATTTTAATAGTCTTAACAACAATGTATATGTATTAAAATGAACAGAAGATATTGTACTGTGAATTGTCAACTGTTTACTTTTGATAGGAACCTTTCAACATTCTACTTCCTGTTAGAAACATCTTAAACAGCTTAGAGCTTAACAAATAAGCTTTTTTCGAAATAAATTACAAAAAACTGTCATTAACTTACACAAACTTACAGTGTAATTAAAGTGCAGAGCAAAGAAAACAAAATAGAGATTAGTAAAGACTGTTCCAGACAGCTGAGTGAGTGGCGCCAGAGCTGCTACACGACTCCGCTCTCTCTCCCTGAGCACTAGCTAACTTTGAAAACTCCTCGTATTCCTTTCTGTGACTAACCTTCAAATGTCTGAGGTTGGTGGTGTTGAAATGTCTTTGGAGCTTTCCGCCTCATGGAATTTACTTGGCACACACGTTGCAAATCACTAATGTAATGTCTTCTTCAGACACCGTGTAGAACTGCCAGACCGGTGAATGTAGGGAGGCCGCCATTTTTAGCTGCGCATAGAATCTTTTTCTCACGAGTAGTGCGTCTCATCGTGCCATCTGATCGGCATTTATGGAGACTACCGATAAAACTATTTAAAGCCTTTATCGGCCGATAACTATCAGTGACCGATCAATCGGAGCACCCTTACGGTAAGCATATTCTTTGTAAATCTTTACCGTTCTTGTCTTAAAGAAGCGACCAGGCCGGCCTTGTTGCACCATCAAAACGTTTTCTGAACTTTCCATTTTCACACAAACATCTGGAGATGTTCTGCTAAATGAAGTGTGGTTGGTCCAGGCTACTGTGCATGTAGCTCGGAGCTCCAGTTAATGACTTTTGGGCCTTTTACATTTTAGTAGTTCTTTCAGTTTGAATGCAGGAGATGCTTGACACTCTGAAGTCCTATGGATTGGTCCCCTCACCAGCCCTTGCATTTTCTCCATTCAAACAGAAGATTTTAATATAGTAAAACATGGTCAACTAGAATTCACTCACACCTCCCATTAGTTCTTCTAACCCTTAAATCATTATTTCTGCATGTCCCGCGTCCCCCCTCCTTGGGTCTACCAAAGGCACCTTCAGCAGATGGCAAGATGGCAACCAGAGCAGGAAAGAAGGGCAAGAAAGAGGAGGAGGAGCAGCCTGCAGCAGTGAAGGAGGAAGAGGAGGAGCAGCCTGTAGCAGCAGTGAAGGAGGAGGAGGAGTATGTGGTGGAGAAGGTTTTGGACCGCAGAGTGGTGAAGGGAAGAGTAGAGTTTCTGTTGAAATGGAAGGGGTTCTCAGAGTAAGTATGAGTCTAGAATATTAATACTTGGTCACTTCTTGGTTCACGTTGCAGACCCACAAATAACATTACAAGATGGCAATAGAATAAAGGAATAATAGGAATGCTAATTAGAGTGAGAATGAATTGTCTAAAAACAAAGTGTGAGGAGATGTTCTTCTGTCTGCACTCACCTTTCCAGTGAGGATAACACATGGGAGCCACAAGACAACCTGGACCTGGACCTTATCACCGAGTACATGCAGACACACAAGGAGACGGGGAAGAAGAAGAAGAAGAAGGGCAAGAGGAAAGGTGTCAGGGAGAAGGAGGTGAGTGAAGGAAAGAGGGTACTCCAGACTGAAGAGTCCCACAAATCTATCTAACAGCGCGAGGCCCCCACCTTTCTACTTGCCACATAGCTTGGGGTCCCGGTCCACTCTTACGATAGTGAAGCTGGGTAACTCCATGTTAGTATCTGTGATATTCCAATAAAGCCAGGTCTCAGTGAACTGAGGCTGCACTCCTTGTACAGGCTAAGATTCTTCTCTAGGGCACCTAACTCATCCGTCCTGTTGGCCAGTGAGTTTCTATTCCCCATCACAAGGAATAGACGGTTAAACCTCCACCGCTTCATCGGTAGCCTAGCCTTCACGCTAGCTCCGGCTCTGCATCTGCGGTAGTTACGCATCAATTCCTCTAACATAACAGACAAGCTACAGACAGGCTGCCACTCTCGAGGGCGCCAGAAGAAAAGTATATACAGTGAGGAAAATAAGTATTTGAACACCCTGCTATTTTGCAAGTTCTCCCACTTAGAAATCATGGAGGGGTCTGAAATTGTCATCGTAGGTTCATGTCCACTGTGAGAGACATAATCTAAAAAAAACATCCAGAAATCACAATGTATGATTTTTTAACTATTTATTTGTATGATACAGCTGCAAATAAGTGTATATATATATATATATATATCTGCCACAAGTATGGACTGGAAGTCCCAAGGTCAAGATGGAATACACCTTCTAAGGTAGTCCAGAATGACCCAGCTAAGATCCTGTGGGACTTCAAGATCCAGACTGACAAACTGGTGATGGCTAACCAACCAGACATGGTGTTGATGGACAAACAGCAGAAGAAGGCAGTAGTGATAGATGTGGCAATCCCAAGCAACAGGAACACGAGAAGCTTGAGAAATACCAAGGGCTGAAAGAGGAGCTTGAAAAGATGTGGAAAGTAAGAGCAACAGTGGTGCCAGTGGTAATCGTAGCACTGGGGGCTGTGACCCCCAAACTGGGAGAGGGGCTCCAGCAGATTCCAGGTAAAACATCAGAGGTCTCTGTCCAGCATCATATTCTAGCATTGTAGATAAGTGGTTGTAATTCATCTTCTTTATAAACCAAAGAGTAGGCAACAGCTGTTAATTAGTGTAAATGATTAGTAGCCTAACTTAGGGCTGTCCAGGGTCTAAAGAAGGTTGTTTACTATCTCTCTCTGTTTGTCTGTTGCTATAGAAACAGAGAGGAGGAGAGGGACCCAAACATCACCGCTGTCAGCACTGTGACAAATCCTTCACATCATCAGGATATTTAAAGATTCATCAGAGAGTTCACACTGGAGAGAAACCTTACAGCTGTGAACAATGTGGGGCAGCTTTCACACATCAGAGTCACCTTAAAAGACACAAACGCATTCACGCTGGAAAGAAGCCATACTGGTGTGAACAATGTGGAAAAACGTTTTCTCAGATTTGTAACCTTAAATCTCACCAGCTCATTCACACTGGAGAGAAGCCGTACAGCTGTGAACAATGTGGAAAAACGTTTTCTGATAGGAGTAGCCTTAAATCTCACCAGCGCATTCACACTGGAGAGAAGCCGTACAGCTGTGAACAATGTGGAAAAACGTTTTCTGATAGGAGTAGCCTTAAATCTCACCAGCGCATTCACACTGGAGAGAAACCGTACAGCTGTGAACAATGTGGAAAAACATTTTCTCATATTAGTACCCTTAAATATCACCGACGTGTTCACACTGGAGAGAAGCCGTACAGCTGTGAACAATGTGGAAAAACATTTTCTCAGAGTGGTAGCCTTAAATTTCACCGACGTGTTCACACTGGAGAGAAGCCGTACAGCTGTGAACAATGTGGAAAAACGTTTTCTGATAGAAGTAGCCTTAAATCTCACCAACGTGTTCACACTGGAGAGAAGCCGTACTGCTGTGAACAATGTGGAAAAACTTTTTCTCTGAGTAATAACCTTAAAACTCACCAGCGCATTCACACTGCCTCGTTGTGACCATGTTTCAGAGCCAAGCTCCACTCAAAATGAGCTTTTATTCCTGTAATAAAATATTCTGAGGTCAGGGTTCAACTGCTAGCGCTGTTTCACTAATTCTGCAACGGAGGAGTATTTGTTCTTATCTATTAACATCACTGCTTACTAAGGTGTTGTCAAAGTTCTGAAATATTTAGTCTATTGTCCCTGAAGACGATGAAAAGAAGGAAATCCTCATAAGAAAATGCTAAACAAAGCAACATGGAAGAACATTTCACAGATAAAAAGATTTTTCCTATATTTGACTATTATGAAAGCTAGGGCGACACGATTATGGCAAAAATGATAATCATGATTATTTTGATTAATATTGTGATCACGATTATTCTCACAATTATTTGTTGATTTTAACCAAAACAAATTTTGCAGTCAAATGTCTGTTTATAACTGTTTTCACATCCATATTATGCTACATTCCTCTAAGTCGTATGTTATATAGACATACAGCTGCAACACATGGAAATGAAAATTATCTGAAATAAAAAAAAAGTATCTCTGTGAAAGCTCCTTCACTTGTTTTCAACAATAACTGATTGAAAGAGCTAGGGAGGGGGGGATGGGCGTACTCACAGAGAGACGGCTGACTCATTGTGAAGAGAGCCAAACACAGGCACGGCTTTACAGAAGAAATGGGTCATGTAACGTCAAATTAAACCATGTCGATGGACAATGTATAAACAACATTGCTTCGTTTGTGGAGAGGCAGTGGACGCGACCTAGAGCAAAAATATTACTCGCACCCTAGAGCCCTGTGAGCTAACGGACACTAACTAGCACCCTAGAGCCCTGTGAGCTAACAGACACTAACTAGCACCCTAGAGCCCTGTGAGCTAACAGACACTAACTAGCACCCTAGAGCCCTGTGAGCTAACAGACACTAACTAGCACCCTAGAGCCCTGTGAGCTAACAGACACCAACTAGCACCCTAGAGCCCTGTGAGCTAACAGACGCTAAGTAGCACCCTAGAGCCCTGTGAGCTAACAGACACTAACTAGGGACAAAATGTTGCGTTTACTGGTAAACTGTTAAACCTTGTGGCTGCCGTATAACCGACTGCTGTCTGTTGAGTTTTCCTCCTGTTACTCTGTCCTCTGTGACTGTCTCCATCTAAAAAGCAAGCTGCATGGTGGAGGCACAGCTTAGGAGATGCAGTAACAAAAAAAAAAATCGCTCAATTACGCAAGTTTGATCATGGGAAGCCAAAATCGTGATCAAAATTCGATAAATTGTTCAGCCCTAATGAAAGCGTTGTATTTAATATTCCAGAAGGTAACATTAATCCTTCTTTTAAGATAAGTCACGTGATTGTCCTGAATTAAGCTAATGCTAGCTTGTCTTGGTAAAACATGTTTATTTAGGTGATTATTAATATATCAGCAGTCAGATGCGGAGATGATTATGTGTTCCTGAACATTTCCTTGAGTTATTGTCCGTAGACCCTCGTGAAAAAATAAACACGTAAACATCCTGGTACCAGGAAGTGGTTTTGGTCTGTAAATAATATATAATTATACACTTCATAACAACTGGTTATATAACCCACCTGTTTAAATTGTTCAAGGCTTAAATCACTGCCTGTCGGTTTTGGATTTGGTAGCACTGGTTAAAAAGATTTCAGGTTCGCAGAAGAAGGCCTCTCCATAGATAAATGAAATTATCTGTAGCTTTAGGAGAAAATGCCGGAAGACTGAGCGTCTGTGGAAAGCCACTAAATTAGAGGTACACAGACTCCATTTAAAAGACATGATGCTAGATCTAAATGAACTTATAAAGCAGGCCCGCTCAGCATATTTTTCTAACCTTGTGTCAGGAAATAAGAAAAATCCAAAAGTCTTGTTTGACACCATTGAAAAGCTTACTGCACCCCCAGCTCCTCTTGTGTCTATGTACACGCATGAGGACTGTAACAACTTTTTGATGTTTTTCTTGAATAAAGTACATGACATTAGGGCCAGTGTTAATCCTCCACTCATTCGTGATTCTTTCACTGAGTTCTCCTCAGTGTCGTCTTGGTCGTCCTTCACTCCTGTCAGCTTACAGGATGTGAAGACCATAACAAGAAATATGAAACCGTCTTCAAGCCCTGCTGACATCGTCCCAACAAATCTATTTTTGAAAATATTTGACATCGTCGGCCCCTGTGTGGGAAAAATAATTAACCTGTCACTTAAATCTGGCACAGTTCCAAACTACTTCAAACACGCAGTGGTAAATCCGGTCCTTAAAAAGCCCAATCTTGACCCTTCTGAACCCAAAAACTACAGGCCCATATCTAAACTTCCATTTATCTCCAAAATTTTGGAAAAAGTAGTTTCATGCCAGCTGACCTCCTTTATGGAGCAACACAACTTGTTTGATACTTTTCAATCTGGCTTTCGAAAATCTCACTCCACTGAAACAGCCCTAATCAAAGTCTCTAGCGATGTGATGATGGCAGCAGACTCTGGCCGCTACACTGTACTTGTACTTCTAGATTTGACATCGGCTTTTGACACTGTGGATCACGGCATATTGATCAATAGGCTTCACAATGAGATGGGACTATCAGGATCTGTCCTTCGGTGGTTCTCATCCTATATTTGTGATAGAACTTTCAATCTTGCTGTAAATAATGTTCAGTCTGATGTGACAAATTTGTCTTGCGGAGTGGCACAGGGTTCAGTTCTGGGCCCTATTTTGTTCTTACTGTACATTTTGCCACTTGGTCAAATTATCCGCTGTTTTAAAGATGTATCGTACCACTTCTACGCTGACGATGTTCAGCTGTATTGTTCTTTTAATGATGCTGAATTTCACCGTCTGCCTCTGTTTCTAGAGTGTGTCTCCTCCATCAAAGACTGGCTAGCCACAAACTGCTTACAGATAAATTCAAACAAGACTGAAACGCAGATTTTTGCCCCAAACCATAAGATCCCGCTGATCAAACAGCAGCCTGGCTCTCTGGGCCCTTCTGTCAAATCCAGCCTCAGAAACCTGGGGGTTGTGTTTGACCAGGCCATGTCCCTGGAGACACACTCAAAACAGCTTGTTCGAAATTGCTTTTTTCATCTTAGGAACATCTCTAAAATTTGCAAAATGAAGAAGGACCTGGAAATAATTTATGCTTTCATATCAACAAGACTCGACTACTGCAATGCTGTTTTTACCTGTTTGAATAAGTCTGCTCTAAACAAATTGTTCAAAATTCTGCTGCCAGACTTTTAACAGGTACAACAAGGTCTCATATTACCCCCCTGTCTTGTTGGACCTCCACTGGCTCCCTGTAAAATTCAGGATTGATTTTAAGATTTTAGTGCTGACTTACAGAGCCTTAAACGGTCAGGCCCCACATTACATCCTGGACCTTTTGAAGCCGTATTCCCCTGACCGCACTCTTCGTTCTTCTGGCCAGAACCTACTTGCAGTCCCTAAGACCCGTTATAAGACCCGTGGGGACATGTCATTTCAGTCTGTTGCTCCCAGACTGTGGAACGTCATGCCCCTGTCCTTGCGTCTTGCAGACACCGTCGTCTCTTTTAAAAATGATCTGAAAACATGTCTGTTTAAGAAGGCTTTTGGTTGATGGGTTTTTGTTATTATCATTTTAATTGTGTATATCTGTATATATTTTATACTGCTTGTTTTTTGCTTGCTCTTTTGTACAGCACTTTGTGATTTTTATCTGAGAAAAGCGCTTTACAAATAAACTTTACTTTACTTACTTAAATCAGCAGTCACCATCTACTAAATATATATATTTTAAAAAATCTTTTGGTTAGGATCTATCTCTCTCTCTATCTTCCCTTGGCGAGATAGTGAGGTCATTGAAGCCTACAAATTGTCCATTTGATATTATACCCCCTAGAGTGCTGAAACTGGTTTTTAATGTTGTCGGGCCTGGGCTTGTGGATTTCATGAATAGCTGTCTTAGTCTAGGAACTGTCCCAGCTGCCTTTAAACATGCTGTGGTTAGGCCCCTTCTTAAAAAACCTAACCTTGACTCTACACTGCTATCTAATTTTAGACCTGTTTCTCATCTTCCATTTCTTTCTAAAGTTTTGGAAAAAGTTGTTTTCATACAGTTAAAACCCTTTCTGGAAAACAACTCTGTCCTTGAAAAATTTCAGTCCGGATTTAGGTCTCACCACAGCACTGAGTCTGCATTATTAAAGGTACACAATGATATTGCTTTCTTTGTAGATAACAAGTGTCCTGTTGCCTTAGTACTACTAGACCTCACAGCAGCCTTTGATACGGTAGACCATACAATCCTCCTGTCACGCCTGGAGCAGTATGTTGGCATTCATGGCACTGCACTCAAGTGGTTTATGTCATACTTATCAAATAGGACTTTCTCTGTGATGATGGGGGATTTGTCTTCTTCTTGTGCTTCTCTCTCCTGTGGTGTCCCGCAAGGCTCCATTCTTGGCCCTATTTTGTTTTCATTATATATGCTACCATTAGGGTCAATTATAGCCAGACACAAGCTATCTTTTCACTGTTATGCAGATGATCTGCAAATCTATCTGCCATTGAAGCCTGGTGATGTACAAGGTACTTTAGCTGACTGCATCACGGACATTAAGCAGTGGTTTGCCCAAAATTTTATGCACTTAAATGAGGATAAAACTGAATATATTGTGTTTGGAGAATCTGTGTCTAACGGGTTTGGTCCCTGGTTTCCAACGGCCAGACAGACGGTAAGGAACTTAGGAGTGATTTTTGATAGTTCCTTTAAATTCAACAAACAGATTGATAATGTTGTTAGATTGAGCTTTTTTAAACTACGCCTTCTGGCAAAGGTAAAATCGTTTTTAAACCGTCATGACCTTGAGAAGGCTATTCACGCTTTAATAAGCTCTAGACTGGACTACTGCAATGCCCTGTATATCGGTGTTTCCCAGTCTTCTGTTGACCGTCTCCAACTTGTCCAAAATGCAGCGGCCCGCCTGTTAACGAGCACAAAAAAACGAGACCACATAACTCCGATTCTTTATTCTCTTCATTGGCTCCCGGTACACTTTAGAATTGAGTATAAAATGTTATTGTTTTTAAAGCTCTTAATGGCCTTGCCCCATCTTACATTTCAGACATGCTGACCATTCGTAATTATGGTAGGACGTTGAGGTTCATCTAATCAACTTATGTTGGAAGTGCCCAGGTCAGGACTGAAACACAGGGGGGACCGCGCTTTTTCGGTTTCTGGACCTAAGCTCTGGAGTAAGCTCCCCAGTGAGATGCGTATCGTTACTGACCTGGGCCTTTTTAAATCAAGACTTAAAACGCATCTCTTTAAAGTGGCGTTCGGTACCTAGTAATGTGATGGCCCATTTATATTTATATTTATATTGATTTTGCTTTTCCTCATTCATTATTGTATTTTTGTTAGTGGTATGTTGTTGTTTTTAAATTCTGTGGTTTTTATCTGTTGTGAAGCACTTTGGTTCACCTATCGGTTGATGTAAGGTGCTATATAAATAAAATACATTTACATAGTAAACCCACATTTTTAATTTAACCAAGTATCCTGTATTATAAGTACATGTCTGGTATTTGTAGTAAACAGCTTAAAAATCAGTTGAAAATTCAGCAAAAACGGATTTTAATATTGAAAAGATACACATGCACTAGGAGGGGCTCAATGTTTTAGGAAATAAATATGTGTATATGTGTATATAAAGAGATCAAGAGAATAGTGGCAGCGCCACAGCAGATACTGATCAACATGCAGAGGGATGGACAGCCCTAATTTACATACATTTACATACTTACTTTATTTTCCCTGATCTCCACCCATGCTCCATCAGCCTCCACCGTGTTGGGAGGGTCACACAGAGGATTCTATACGGAGACATGTTTGACTTGAATTCTTATTTTAAACAGCGATCGCAGGGCACCTGGATCAACATCAAAGGAACTGTAATGGGAAAAATACTTTTAAGCATGATTTCATATGTCCTACAATATGCATGTGTTGATTATTCATATAATTATTCATAATTCTTTGCAGGGTGTAGACTTCTGGATCAGGGTGTAGACTTCTGGATCCGGGTGTAGACTTCTGGATCCGGGTGTAGACTTCTGGATCCGGGTGTAGACGTGTGTCCTCCTGAAGGAGAAGATGGCTGTGTTTTGTTTGCATTTTTCCTCCAAGGACAAACGCCACAAAGTCTGAACAGAAACAGTTGTCCAGAGCTGTGTTTATCATAGCAGAACCCAGGTCCAGACCCAGACCCAGGACCCAGGTCCCCGGACCCAGGTCCCAGGTCAGAGCTATGGTTATCATAGCAGGACCCAGGTCCCAGGACCCAGAACAGAGCTATGGTTATGTTGTCCTTGGGTCAAATTTACCCGTTTTCAGTTACAAAAAAGAATTGTCACAAAAAATGGTTCCATCAAAATAAGCTGATAATGTCAACATTAAAAATATCAAAAAACTTTGGAAAAAAACACCAAAAACATAAAAAAAAAAAACATTGTAAAAGTGACCAAAAATGTAGAAAAAAGCGATAATAATGTTTTTTTTTCATGGTTGTTGGGAAGACAACACAAGGGTTAACATAGCAGGTCCCAGGTCCGAGGTCCCAGGACCCAGGACCCAGGACCCAGGTCGAGATCGTAGCCTATCCAAAGAGACAAGATGTTCTTTTCCAGCTAAGACAGAGTGACCGGTAGAGAAACCTGACACCAAGGACAGATTCAGAAAGACGTAACAGCTCCAACGTGTCTGCCTGGGAAGATTAGACTGTTTTCCAAACATGGGATGTTTTTCTCTGGGGGGACGGGATGTTAGACTACTGTTGTAATGTTGCAAGACATTTGCCACTCTGTAGCTGATGTGTACATTGTGAAAACTGCAGAAAACAATTAAAACTTCACCGAAGACCAAACTTTAAAATCAGTTTGCAGCCTGTCATTGTTTTGTTTCAACAAAGTCTCACTTCCAACAACTTCCATTGTTCATATTACATAGCCATATTTATTATGCTCTCATAACACTGCACTATATTTGTTGTCCTGAAAAGTAGTGATTATTTACATGGAGTCTGGTGGAGATATGCTGCTCTATACACGCTAAAAGTAGTGATTATTTACATGGAGTCTGGTGGAGATATGCTGCTCTATACACGCTAAAAGTAGTGATTATTTACATGGAGTCTGGTGGAGATATGCTGCTCTATACACGCTAAAAGTAGTGATTATTTACATGGAGTCCGGTGGGTTTGGTGATGGTGATTTCTGTTTCATGTTAAACTAAAAGGATCTTACTCTTTAACTAAAAGCTCTATCTCTGTAGGGATCCATCCCATAATGTTGCCAAACACTTAAGATAATAAAACAGAACTTTTAGTGACGTAAACAAATAGTTAAACTCTCAGTTTCTCACCGTTTCTTCCGTGTTGAATCCACAAAGATTTTCAGAAAGGAGGAAGTTCAGCCCGGTGTTGTATCTCTACTGGTTTCCAGATGTTGTGTTTAGCTAACAGCTGTGTGGTTGAGGGTTAACTCCCTTTATACCTTCCCCTCAGCCCCCCCCCCATCCCTACTGTCCCTCTTCTGCCCTATAATAACACCCATTACTACCAGCGGGGGGATGGTTAGGTCGTTACTTTGATTCTTCCCTGACTGTAGCCCAGACACATTCAATTCCCAACACACACACAGTGATTCACTAATTTAACATTTTAGAATTAAAGTTTTATTTCTTTTTATTAGAGACACACACACCCTTGCTAAATTTAAAGGGCCTCCGCCCGGATCAGGGACACCGGAGGCGAGGCAAGAGGCCTTTTCTGGTTTTACCCCAGACGTCCCCCACTGACGGGCTTTGGTCCCCCTAACCCTAACCCTGTATATTTTAAGCACCGCCTGAGGGGATCTTTACAACCAATGATTTTTCCTTAGTACCCAGGGTCAGGAACCGTTCCTCCCAGGGTCCCCGGAGGTCCCTCGTTCTCAAGGACGCCCGCTAGCCTTTGTTGGTTGCCAGTCTGAGAGAGGCTAAGACCTCTAACCAGTCTGAGAGAGGCTAAGACCTCTAACCAGTCTGAGAGAGGCTAAGACCTCTGAGAGAGGCTAAGACCTCTAACCAGTCTGAGAGAGGCTAAGACCTCTAACCAGTCCGAGAGAGGCTAAGACCTCTGAGAGAGGCTAAGACCTCTAACCAGTCTGAGAGAGGCTGAGACCTCTAACCAGTCCGAGAGAGGCTGAGACCTCTAACCAGTCTGAGAGAGGCTAAGACCTCTAACCAGTCTGAGAGAAGCTAAGAACTCTAACCAGTCTGAGAGAGGCTAAGAACTCTAACCAGTCTGAGAGAGGCTGAGACCTCTAACCAGTCTGAGAGAGGCTGAGACCTCTAACCAGTCTGAGAGAAGCTAAGACCTCTAACCAGTCTGAGAGAAGCTAAGACCTCTAACCAGTCTGAGAGAAGCTAAGAACTCTAACCAGTCTGAGAGAGGCTGAGACCTCTAACCAGTCTGAGAGAGGCTGAGACCTCTAACCAGTCTGAGAGAAGCTAAGACCTCTAACCAGTCTGAGAGAGGCTAAGAACTCTAACCAGTCTGAGAGAGGCTAAGACCTCTAACCAGTCTGAGAGAGGCTAAGAACTCTAACCAGTCTGAGAGAGGCTAAGACCTCTAACCAGTCTGAGAGAGGCTGAGACCTCTAACCAGTCCGAGAGAGGCTAAGACCTCTAACCAGTCTGAGAGAGGCTAAGACCTCTAACCAGTCTGAGAGAGGCTAAGACCTCTAACCAGTCTGAGAGAGGCTAAGAACTCTAACCAGTCTGAGAGAGGCTAAGACCTCTAACCAGTCTGAGAGAGGCTAAGAACTCTAACCAGTCTGAGAGAGGCTAAGACCTCTAACCAGTCCGAGAGAGGCTAAGATCTCTAACCAGTCCGAGAAAGGCTAAGACCTCTAACCAGTCCGAGAGAGGCTAAGACCTCTAACCAGTCCGATAGAGGCTAAGACCTCTAACCAGTCCGAGAGAGGCTAATACCTCTAACCAGTCCGAGAGAGGCTAAGACCTCTAACCAGTCCGAGAGAGGCTAAGACCTCTAACCAGTCCGAGAGAGGCTAAGACCTCGGTGGCTGTGAAACAGGAGGTCTGACTATCAAGGTTGGTCCCCGCCGGGTAGCCCCCCCTGGAGATTAAAGAGGAGTCTTTAATTAAATGACTAAAATCAAGGAATACAAGTCCTTTGGTCCCCTAGCTCCCAACAAGCTCCGGTGGTTTTATTCTTTAGTGAATAATCAGAAGCGAGGACAGAGTAATAACAGTCAGAGAACAGAAAACCCCGAGTACTGGGGGTGTGGTGGAGAGATGAGACAGACGAGTGCATGTTCTCTGTTTCTACACCTTAAAGAAATGCATGCTGGGTAGGACTACAGTTGAAAAATGGCGCGTTTACAGATTAATGTGCATTATCCTAATCAAATAAATAAAACGTGACGGCTTCAACACACAGGCCGCACTTCTGATGACGTGAGGTGTTCCTGGGAAATCTAACCCCCCCCCCCCCCCACTGTTAGATACGGTGTGTTTGACCGTTAACACATTTTTAAGTTGTGATATAGTTTATATATAACTGTTTTCTCATATTTACTACATACATACATCTTCAAGTAATATCTCTCATAATAATAGTAATTATTATTATTATATGTTAAAAGTGATTATTATTATTATTATTATTATTATTATTATTATTATTTTGTTATTATTAATTTAACATCCAGTCTTCTTTATGATAACTCACGTCTTTCTCCCACAATGCATTGCACTGTTGTCAAACAGTTGGGGGCTGCCAGTCTAACATGGCGGCTGCTGACTGCGTCTTCCACAGAACCCTGACCCGGTCCAGACCCGGTCCTAACAAGGTCTGCCCCTGCATCTTCTACCAGGGATTCATCGGGGTCGTAGGTCGCTGTGACTCCAGCTCGATCCGCTAGCAACCAGACTCCGTTCGCAAATCCACCGATTTAACGTCGTTTGGCTTTGGAGCTGCTAACGAACCAACCCCCCCATCCTGCTCACCGTGACTGACTCTGGTTTCTGAACAACACGTTTCGGGATGCATGTGAACACCAGTTTGCTTTGATTTTACACACAAAATATATATATCTATATATACTGTATAGATAGACCGCGAGCTGTCTAGGCAGGGTCGCACGGCCGTTTCCCCGTCAGTCTACTGTGATGAATCACTTAAAAACCGTCATTTCATGTTTAAAGAATCATGTTTATTGGCATATAGGTGAGCCGAATGTGTTACAACACCCTAAAGATTATGAGAACCGCTTAACTTTGTTGTAGATGCGTTTCTATCAGCCGGTAAATCCGATTTAAATCTTAATTGTTCGATGTTTGAATGGAGTTTGGGTTGACGTTTAAAGCGCGGTTAGCTAGTTGTCCTCCTAGCCGCTCGGACTTTTAAAAAATGAAAAAATAAATGATAACAGGAACAGCTGTTGTTTAATAATTTTAATAAATAATTTAAATTAATTTAAAGATATTAGTTCAGTAAAATAATCTTCAGATCAAACATGTTACATGTTCGTAATATTAATATTTCTGTTTTTATTTGTTGTGGTTTCCTGCATTGTTTGATATTTTGTGCTTTTATTGTGAAAAACTGTGTGTGTGTGTGTAGATGTTGTGTGTGTGTAGATGATGTGTGTGTGTGTGTGTGTGTGTGTGTGTGTGTGTGTGTGTGATGTGTGTGTGTGTGTGTGTGTGTGTGTGTGTGTGTGTGTAGATGTGTGTGTGTAGATGTGTGTGTGTGTGTGTGTGTGTGTGTGCGAGGCTGATTTTGATTGTTTGTGTTGCAGGTGTGCGTCTGCAGGGACTTCCTGTTTGTGTTGGATGTTCAGCGTTACAGCCGAGACCAGGGGTCCTCGGTCTACTTCCCCCACGCCGTGCTCAGCGGTCAGACACACACACACACACACACACACACACACACACACACACACACACACACACACACACACACACACACACACACACACACACGTGTATTGAAGTGTTGTACCTACAGTGAGGAAAATAAGTATTTAACACGCTGCTATTTTGCAAGTTCTCCCACTTAGAAATCATGGAGGGTCTGAAACAGTGGACCTTTTTTCACCAAGCTGCTTGGACATGTCCCCGTAGCCCTTTCCAGCCTTGTGGAGGTGGACAATGTTAGTCTCTAGTGTCTTTGGACAGCTCTTTGGTCTTGGCCATGTTAGTAGTAGGATTCTTACTGATTGTATGGGGTGGACAGGTGTCTTTATGCAGCTAACGACCTCAAACAGGTGCATCTAATTTAGGATAATAAATGGAGTGGAGGTGGACATTTTGAAGGCAGACTAACAGGTCTTTGAGGGTCAGAATTCTAGCTGATAGACAGGTGTTCAAATACTTATTTGCAGCTGTATCATACAAATAAATAGTTAAAAATCATACATTGTGATTTCTGGATGTTTTTTTTAGATTATGTCTCTCACAGTGGACATGCACCTACGAGGACAATTTCAGACCCCTCCATGATTTCTAAGTGGGAGAACTTGCAAAATAGCAGCGTGTTCAAATACTTATTTTCCTCACTGCCTGTCTCCCTGCCTGTCTCCCTGCCTGTCTCCCTCCCTGCAGGGGGGGACCTGTATGATGTGAGCCTATCAGACGGCTGCTGCCGGCTCCGAGTGACTCTGGATCCTGGTCTGAACCGGTTGGTGGAGAGAAACCAGCTGAGACCGGGAGCATGGCTACGCAACGCCACCTTCACCCCCGCCCTGGCCGCCGCCCTCCCAGCATGCACCGGGCCCGCCGCGCAGCTCCCAGCATGCACCGGGCCTGCTGCGCAGCTCCCAGCATGCACCGGGCCTGCCACGCAGCTCCCAGCATGCACCAGGTAACCAGCAGACACACACAGGTACATTAGTTCATTCTGATCAAAGGTTTACTGTGTGTGTGTGTGTGTGTGTGTATCTGTGTGTGTAGTACTAACAGTATTATATGAATTTACAGTATTTTGCAGTATATTACTGTGTATTTACAGTATGCATACTGTACTTTAAATTGAAGGTATTTTACTGTAAATAAACTGTTTTTTACTTTATTTGAATTTACAGTTATATAGCAGCAGCTTCACCAGTAAAACACACACACACACACACACACACATACACAGACACACACACACACACACACACACACATAATCTTAATGAAACACATCTGCCCTTAAAGTGAAATGTCTTAAAATGAACTGCTCAGAAAATTAATATTTCAATATTTTATGTGTGTGTGTGTGTGTGTGTGTGTGTGTGTATGTGTGTATGTGTGTATGTGTGTATGCGTGTGTGTGTGTGTGTGTCTGTGTGTGTGTGCGTGTGTGTGTGTGTGTGTGTGTGTGTGCAGCTACAGACTGGAGAGCGTGGAGATCCGAGAGGAAGAGGAGGAACATGATGAAGATGATGAAGCAGACGGGGGGGGCCATGGGGGGGAGACTCTCTGCCCTGGTTCGGGTCCTCCCAGCCTGCAGGTGAGACAGGTATCAGACGGGGGGGGGCATGATGTCACTGTGATGTCACTGTGATGTCAAGGAGAGAGAGAGAGGATTTTCTCTTCTTCTCCGCTGAGTTTTGATTGGTTCCCTGCAGGTCCTGTGCGTCCGCTGAGAGCCAATCGGATTGTGTTCCTGCCGCTGTGGAACAACGTGGACTACAGCGGGGGGGTGTGGGGGGAAGTCCCGCCCCCTGAGGAGGAGGAGGAGGAGGAAGGTAGAGATGCTCTTTATCTCTCATATATACCGTATATGTAACCATGGCAACTACTCAGACCATACCATAATTTGCCGTGTATGTGTGTGTGTGTTGACAGAGCGATGTCTGGCGGTGGGCGTGTCCGAGCTGCGAGACTCCTTTCTGATTGGCCGCCGGGGCGTTGCTACTGGCGCCGTCCATCATCAGCTGATTGTACGCATCATCAACAAGTCCCACCTGATGTATTATGGGAAAATAGAGCGGAACTGTGAGTGTCCGTATAAGGTCAGTACACACAAACAGACACACACACACACACACACACACACACACACACACACACACACACAGACTATATAACCCTCTCTCTCTGAGCAGGCGGTGTTGGAGGTGTGTGACCGAACAGGAAGTGTGTGTGTGGTGTTGTGGAACAGTGTGTGTGTCAGCTGGTATCGGCGCCTGAAGCCCGGTGACATCATCAGCCTGAGACACTACAGAGTGAAGCACCATTACCAGGCGGGGCCAGAAGATATAGGTACACACACCGCTAGCCGCTAACCGCTAACCGCTACTTTGCAATACAGAAGTCTCTCGTTAGCATCTCGTTAGCATCTTGTTAGCATCTTGTTAGCATCTCGTTAGCATCTTGTTAGCATCTCGTTAGCATCTCGTTAGCATCTCGTCTTCCCGTGAGAGATGCTAACACGTGTCTGTTGTGTGCAGAGATCAGCGTGAACAGCAGAAACCCCGCCGCTCGCATCGCTCTTCTCCCAGAATCCTCTGTTTCTCCTCAGTATGTACCACCGGGGCCCAGGTACAGCTTCTATAACAGGTACACACACACACACACACACACACACACACACACACACACACACACACACACACACACACACACACACACACACGGAAACACACAGCTACACACACATATACATACACACACACACACACACACGGAAACACACAGATACACACACATATACATACACACACACAGATACACACACACACACGGAAACACAGGTACACACACACACACACACAGATACACATAGAGACAGAAACACACACACATCCTACTATCTTTTCATTGTTGTGTGTGTGTGTGTGTGTGTGTGTGTGTGTGTGTGTGTGTCAGTCTGGATCTCCTGGAGCGTCCTCAAGGTGATGTGTGTGATGTCATCGGCCTGCTGACGTTCTCAGGACGACCTGAGCGAATCAGGAGCAAAGGTGAGGGTTGCCACGGTGACCACGATCCCACTGTTTATAGGGATTATCATAGAAACGCTTCAGTTTGACTAATAAACTCACAACCAGCATCTGTCTGCCTGCCTGTCTCTCTCTCTCCCTGTCTCCCTGTCTCTCTGTCTGCCTGTCTCTCTCTCTCCCTGTCTCCCTGTCTCTCTGTCTGTCTGGCTGTCTCCCTGTCTCTCTCTCTCCCTGTCTGTCTGTCTGTCTGTCTGTCTGGCTGTCTCCCTGCCTGTCTGCCTGTCTCTCTGTCTGTCTCTCTGTCTGTGTGTGTTGTGATGTGTAGATGGCAGAGGGGCGGAACTTTTGGAGTATCGCTGGCTGCGATTGGAGGACGGGACGAGCAATCGACCAATCATGGTGAAGCTCTTCTCCACGTCTCAACCTGAATCCCACCGCAAGCTCCACCCACGTGAGACCTTTCTACTCATTGTGATGTCATTTCCTGGAGTATCTTCAAACGCTTCATAACCCTAAAGTCAGAACCACCTGACCTGAAAGGTGATATCAATAAAGTTTTGTTTGTTTTCTGTCTCTGTAGTGTCGGTTGTAGTCTGCACCAGACTGAAGCTGATCAGAGCTGCCGTCGGCTCCTACCTGACGAACACAACGTACACTCAGGTGTACTGCACAGGTAACAGCTGTACACACACCTGGACCGGCACAGGTAACAGCTGTACACACACCTGGACCGGCACAGGTAACAGCTGTACACACACCTGGAACTGCACAGGTAACAGCTGTACACACACCTGGAACTGCACAGGTAACAGCTGTACACACACCTGGACCTGCACAGGTAACAGCTGTACACACACCTGGACCGGCACAGGTAACAGCTGTACACACACCTGGACCGGCACAGGTAACAGCTGTACACACACCTGGACCGGCACAGGTAACAGCTGTACACACACCTGGACCGGCACAGGTAACAGCTGTACACACACCTGGACCGGCACAGGTAACAGCTGTACACACACCTGGACCGGCACAGGTAACAGCTGTACACACACCTGGACTGGCACAGGTAACAGCTGTACACACACTTGGACCTGCACAGGTAACAGCTGTACACACACCTGGAACTGCACAGGTAACAGCTGTACACACACCTGGAACTGCACAGGTAACAGCTTTACACACACCTGGAACTGCACAGGTAACAGCTGTACACACACCTGGACCGGCACAGGTAACAGCTGTACACACACCTGGACTGGCACAGGTAACAGCTGTACACACACCTGGACCGGCACAGGTAACAGCTGTACACACACCTGGACCGGCACAGGTAACAGCTGTACACACACCTGGACTGGCACAGGTAACAGCTGTACACACACCTGGACTGGCACAGGTAACAGCTGTACACACACTTGGACCTGCACAGGTAACAGCTGTACACACACCTGGAACTGCACAGGTAACAGCTTTACACACACCTGGACCTGCACAGGTAACAGCTGGACACACACCTGGAGCTGTGATTGATTGGCCGGCTGTTGCTTCCTTAGTTCATCTTGTCCCTGATTGGCCGGCTGTTGCTTCCTTAGTTTATCTTGTCCCTGATTGGCCGCGGTCTCTCCTGATAGGACTGGGCGACCACTCAGAGATGAGTTACCGTTCGCTCCGGCCGGTGCGGCGCTTCCTGCAGTGGCTGCGGAGCCAGGAAGACACAGCGGTGCTGAGCAGGGCTCTGATTGGAGGATGCTTCTTCTACCCGCCCCTACCCGTCTCCTTGGAAACGTTCATGAAAGGCATCGGAGGTCAGCTGTCCCTCGTATTATTTACTTTTATTCTTGAAATATTCAGACTTGTACTCTTATTATTGAGTATTATGTAATATATATATATGTGTGTGTGTGTGTTCAGGTGAGCCAGGGTTCCTGCGGGGGGCGGAGCTTCAGAGGGAGACGGCGAGACTCTGTTACCGGGAGCGACGCACCTTCTGTATCCAGGCAGCCGTTACCATGGTTACTTACAGCCGTATTGGAGAGGTGACTGCCGAACACACACACTAGCCAAGTTTCCACCCACGAAAATACCCGTGATGACGTCACGGGCTGTTTGGTCAGATTGGTATAACGAACTGACGGCTGCATCAACACGTTGCTATGACGATGCAGATGCTCGTAAACGTTTGTGTTTACGGCGTGCGAAGGTGTATATCTACCTGAAAAATAAAAGCTATGTGATAACTTGTTGTCTCTCTCAGGAGGATCGCTGTTTGTTTTGGACGGACCGAGCTTCATCTTCCCCCTCCTCTTCCTCCTTCACTCGCCTGTCCCCCTCCTCTTCCTCCTTCACTCGCCTGTCACCCTCCTCTTCCTCCTTCACTCGCCTGTCACCCTCCTCTTCCTCCCCCCTTCCTCCCCCCTCCACCCCTCACTTGTTCAGACCTCCTCTCTCCTCCTCTTCCTCCCCCCTTCCTCCCCCCTCCACCCCTCGCTTGTTCAGACCTCCTTTCTCCTCCTCTTCCTTTCTTTCTCCGACGTATTCAGCCGTGAGTCATCTGTCGCCGGGCAGATCAGGGTGAGACTTTAGAAACGTCTTTTAACAATATTAATTACATTAATAACTTTGTTCTTTATTCTTCCACATTTTTCAACATAGAAACTTCATTCAAACATCAAATCGTTTAGCTCAGTTAGGACATTCCTGCTTTTATACAGAATCCTCATAACTTTCA
>CM057255.1:22316925-22321925 GCA_029931835.1 Etheostoma nigrum
ACACACACACACACACAGTAAATATATGCCAGTTGTGAGTGAGTGAGTGAGTAAGTGTGTGTGTGTGTGTGTTTTGTGTGTATGTTACCTGAGATCAGCTGATCCTTGTTGTTCTCCACTGAAAACTTGAGGCGGTTAACGTTTTTAGCTGCGTCTGAGACAGAGACAGCATGTTAGAGACGGTCGCCGTGGTTACCTTTGTCACGACACAGTCTGTTCCCTATTGGCTGCCAGGCTCAGGTCGGCGTGGCTTACCTGTGGGGACAGGTAATAATACGCAAATCTCACAAAGATCTTATCTGATATAAGCATTCAGTGAATGTCTATTGTCTCTCATACTTATTATTATTATTCCGCCAGATTTTTGTCCCGCTACTAGTCCCAAAGCGTTGCCAACACGCGCACACACAATACATCAGAACGTGTGTAATGATCGGGAATGGTGGGCTATGACTTTTCTAAGAGATTTATTACGCGGTTTTCACAAAAAAGCCAAAAAACGGCAAAATATTTCTCATTGACTTGAATGGGAAATGTTCGGGAAATCGCTCAACATCGCTCCAACCCCCCCTCTTTGGGACCGTGCTGTGTCGCCATACTTTAATGTAGAAACATGATTAAAAGTTTAAACCGAAGACAAGACTTTGGCGTTTATTGGGCTGAATGGGTGTTCAGATATCAAGCACGGTTTCTCCCAAATCCCAGTTTACGTATTGTCCCGTTTTCAGACCGTCTCAGATTTTCCAATGTGTGTGTATGTGGCGGAATGTTCAGAGTTAGAGTGGAGGACAGAGTGGGGGGCTGCGGTACGGATCTCTGACATTTTTACAAACAAATGTCTCTCTCTCCTCCAGGTTTTACTCTTCATACATCATTATTGGTCAAAATGTAGGAAATCTTGTGCCAGTCGCAGACATGTAACTATGGAGTCCATCGGACGTGAACTTTTGGCTCTATTCGCACCAACTGCTGTTAGAAAACTATGAAAAGAAATATCTGGATTCATCACTGTGGAAATCACCATAGCAACAAAGAGAAGAGTTGTTATTGGTTAGCTAACATGATGTCACGATGGACCACACCCACCAGACTCCATGTAAATAAACAGCCACTTTAGCATCGTATAACACACTTCATTCAAAGTCGACAGAAACCAAAGAAAACTCTAAAAAGCTGTTTTTGGTCTTCTCTACACTTTTCCAACCATTACAACTCTAGTGTTGGTTGAAATAAACAAATAGTTTACCGATTTACATGTGAAAATATGTTGGCTCTATACACGCTAAAAGTACTGTTTTTTACATGGAGTCTGGTTGGTTCAGCGCTAGCTACGTCACAGCTGTTCCTGGGAAACAGAAAGGTGTTAAATAGGTTTTAAAAAGGTCTCTGAAGGTATAAGACACTTAACACTTTAATTATTTTTAGTTTATCATTAGGATGTGCACCAAGTAGTAGGCACACTATTAAAATGTCTGCGGAATTTTCTAGTGTACAGTACTGTAGTACTTGTACACAGTTACAGGACTGTAGTACCTTTAGCGAGCTGCTGTACTGAGCTCAGGGATTCGTTCACGTTGGAAACAGTTTTCTCCAGAGACCAGAGTCGGTTAGAGGTCTGTGTGTCTAAACACACACACACACAGACACACACACACACACACACACACACACACACATACACACACACACACAGACAGACACAGTTGAATACCAGGAAGTTTGATTGTGGTATTTTTCGGTGTGTGTGTGTGTGTGTGTGTGTGTGTGTGTGTGTGCGTGTGAGTGTGTGTGTGTGTGTGTGTGTGTGCGTGTGCGCACGTGTGTCTGTGTGTGTGTGTGTGTGTGTGTGCGTGCGTGTGTGTGTGTGAGTGTGCGTGTGCGTGTGCGTGTGTGTGCGTGTGTGTGGGTGTGTGTGTGTCTCACTGCTAGCTCCCAGTACTATGATCAGAACCAGGATGAATGTAGCCGTCAGAGCAGGAAACAACCAGCGTCTGAACCTGGAGACAGCTGAGAGAGAGACAGGTGCTGGCTCTGTGGAGAGACAGACGGGTATGGCAGACAGACAGGGAGACAGACGGACAGAGAGAGAGAGAGAGTTGGCTTTTCATCTTACAGTTTAGTCAGTTTTGTCACAGACAGAGAGAGACAGGCAGGCAGACAGACAGAGACAGGCAGACAGACGGACAGAGACAGGCAGACAGACGGACAGACCTTTGTTCCAAAAGGAGCTGCTGTCATCTTCAATGTCGTGGTATTCAGTTGTTGTCATAGTGATTGTGTCTCTTGTCCTCCGAGTGTCTCCGTCCCGTCCAACAGTCTTTCTGTCCAAACAGCCGACAGGTCAACGGCCCCACAATGCACTTTGATCTGGAAAACACGTTGGCGTGGAGACGCTCTGATGTCACAGGGACCAGACACTTCTAGGGGAAAAAACCCAAAACAGAAGCGCTAAAAAACCTGAAAACAACACGAAAACGTCTAAAAAACCTGAAAATACACAAGAAAATGCCTAAAAAACCTGAATATACATGAGAAAACGCCTAAAAACCCTAAAAAATACACAAGAAAACAGTCAACAACACAACACACAAGACAAAATGTTATATACTGTATAAATGTTACTGTATAAATGTTATATACTGTATAAATGTTATATACTGTAGAAATGTTATGTACTGTAGAAATGTATGTATGTTATATACTGTATAAATGTTATATACTGTAGAAATTTTACTGTATAAATGTTATATACTGTATAAATGTTATATACTGTATACATGTTACTGTATAAATGTTATATACTGTATAAATGTTACTGTATACTGTAGAAATGTTACTGTAGAAATGTTATATACTGTAGAAATGTTATATACTGTAGAAATGTTACTGTATAAATGTTATATACTGTATAAATGTTATATACTGTATAAATGTTACTGTATAAATGTTATATACTGTAGAAATGGTACTGTATACTGTAGAAATGTTACTGTAGAAATGTTACTGTAGAAATGTTATATACTGTAGAAATGTTACTGTATAAATGTTATATACTGTATAAATGTTATATACTGTAGAAATGTTACTGTAGAAATGTTATATACTGTAGAAATGTATGTATGTTATATACTGTAGAAATGTTATATACTGTAGAAATGTTACTGTAGAAATGTTATATACTGTATAAATGTTATATACTGTAGAAATGTTATATACTGTATACATGTTACTGTATAAATGTTATATACTGTAGAAATGTTATATACTGTAGAAATTTTACTGTAGAAATGTTATATACTGTAGAGATTTTACTGTATAAATGTTATATACTGTATAAATGTTATATACTGTATACATGTTACTGTATAAATGTTATATACTGTAGAAATGTTATATACTGTAGAAATGTTACTGTAGAAATGTTATATACTGTAGAAATGTTATATACTGTTTACATGTTACTGTATAAATGTTATATACTGTATAAATGTTATAAACTGTAGAAATGTTACTGTAGAAATGTTACTGTAGAAATGTTATATACTGTAGAAATGTTACTGTAGAAATGTTATATACTGTAGAGATTTTACTGTATAAATGTTATATACTGTATAAATGTTATATACTGTATACATGTTACTGTAGAAATGTTATATACTGTAGAAATGTTATATACTGTAGAAATGTTATATACTGTAGAAATGTTACTGTAGAAATGTTATATACTGTAGAAATGTTATATACTGTATACATGTTACTGTATAAATGTTATATACTGTAGAAATGTTATATACTGTAGAAATGTTACTGTAGAAATGTTACTGTAGAAATGTTATATACTGTAGAAATGTTACTGTAGAAATGTTATATACTGTATAAATGTTATATACTGTAGAAATGTTATATACTGTAGAAATGTTACTGTAGAAATGTTACTGTAGAAATGTTATATACTGTAGAAATGTTACTGTAGAAATGTTATATACTGTAGAAATGTTACTGTACATGTTAGGTATCAAGGATAGTACCAAGGTACATTACATACCTTGGTATGATCCGTGAACCTTGAGACGGTAACTATACTAAAATATTACGACTTTGTCACAAACTTCTTTCTTGAAATATTAATATTGAGTTTGTTTAAGCGGAACGGAAACATTACAACAGCAACAGTTTATAAACCCACACGTTGTTATTAATGCACAAGAAAGCTTTATTCCCCAAACAACTCTCAGTTTACATGAACTCGTCATACTTTCACTTTGTTTTCTTGTACTACTGATGTGTTTTCGATCGATGATGCGTTTCTTGTCAAAGCGTTTCCTGTTCATGAAGCGTTTCCTGTGGATGATGCGTTTCCTGTGGATGAAGCGTTTCCTGTGGATGATGCGTTTCCTGTCAATGAAGCATTTCCTGTTGATGATGCGTTTCCTGTGTATGATGCGTTTCCTGTTGATGATGTGTTTCCTGTTGATGATGCGTTTCCTATTGATGAAGCGTTTCCTGTGGATGATGCGTTTCCTGTTGATGATGCGTTTCCTGTCATGTTCAGGCGTGCGCGGCGTGTCTCTGGCAGACGTAGTGCAGGGCGACGGAGCAGTGGAGGTCGTTGAGGCGTCCGCTGCCTATGCAGGTGGGCGCAGTCCTCGTCTCCGGCGCCGAGACCGTGATCGGTCCAGCTGTCAGGCTGACCGGGGACCCAGCGCCTGAAACGTTGGGACGCACAGGGGACGCACAGGGGACACACAGGGGACACACAGAAAACGCACAGGGGACACACAGGGGACACACAGAAAACGCACAGGGGACACACAGAAAACGCACAGGGGACACACAGGGGACACACAGAAAACGCACAGGGGAGACAGAAAACGCACAGGGGACACACAGAAAACTCACAGGGAACACACAGGGACACACAGGGGACACACAGAAAACGCACAGGGGACACACAGGGGACACACAGAAAACGCACAGGGGAGACAGAAAACGCACAGGGG
>CM057255.1:22329425-22336925 GCA_029931835.1 Etheostoma nigrum
TGTGTGTGTGTAATTGTGTGTGTTTGTTTCATTTTTATTTCTTAGGAATCCTTTTCTTCCGTTTTACAGTGAAAACTTCCCTTTTCTTCTGGAAGAAGTTCACACTCAAATAAATAATGAATAATGTATTATTATTATTATATTTATCATCTCAGGCCTTTGCACATGTAGAATAGTGTTTATTCTATTCACTGATACATATAAGAATGTTAAAGGTTTCCATAAGAGACCAAGTGTGTTTGGGTGTGTGTTGTCATGGAGACGGGGGGGGGAGGGTCAGTGAAAGGTCTGAGTATTAATAACAAGGAAACAGGAACAGGAAGTAGTGAGAGCATGTGAGGACGGGATATAACACAGTGGACCCCACCCTGGGGTGTGTGTGTGTCTCTGTGTGAGTCTGTGTGTGTGTGTCTCTGTGTGTGTCTCTTTGTGTGTGTGTCTCTGTGTGAGTCTGTGTGTGTGTGTCTCTCTCATTCTCTGTGTGTGTCTGTGTCTCTTTGTGTGTGTGTGTGTGTCTCTCTGTGTGTGTGTGTCTCTCTGTGTGTGTCTGTGTCTCTTTGTGTGTGTGTGTGTGTCTCTCTGTGTGTGTGTGTCTCTCTGTGTGTGTGTGTCTCACTGTGTGTGTGTGTCTCTGTGTGTGTGTGTGTCTCACTGTGTGTGTGTGTCTCTGTGTGTGTGTGTGTCTCACTGTGTGTGTGTGTCTCTGTGTGTGTGTGTGTCTCACTGTGTGTGTGTGTCTCTGTGTGTGTGTGTCTGTGTCTGTGTCTCTTTGAGTGTGTGTGTCTCTTTGTGTGTGGGCAGTGAAAGGTCTGAGTAATAAAAACAAGGAAGCAGAAACAGGGCCCCCACCCTGGGGTGCTGTGGCCCCCACCCTGGGGTGGAGAGGAGGGAATAGATGGGGGCTCATGAGGTCTGACAGTTGAGAGATGTGTTGTTGTCTGTTGCTATGGAAACGTAACGTAAGGCCTTTTATGGAGGCTCCACGCAGAGCTGTGGCTGTAGTGGCGCTTGTGTGTGTGTGTGTGTGCGTGCATGTGTGTGCGTGCATGTGTGTGTGTGTGTGTGTGAGACAGACAGGTAGAGAGACAGACAGGTAAAGAGAGAGACAGACAGGTAGAGAGAGAGACAGGTAGAGAGACAGACAGGTAGAGAGAGAGAGACAGGTAGAGAGACATAAGCCAACCCCAGAAACAATAATTTAAACAATAAACACCATGATTCTATTTAATTAGACACGGTTTTGTAGTTTTAGTCACTGTTTCCTCCATTTTTGTAGTTTATTTCAACGTGTTTTGAAACCCTTGACACCTGGAGACAGGGGGACGTAGCCCCGCCCCTGTGACCCCCCCTCAGCCGGAGGTGAGGTCGTCGTTGAAGTGCAGCAGCAGGGCGGGGGTGCAGGCGTCCCCGTCCAGGCGCAGCTGCTGCAGCTCGTGGTTGTCGTCGGCGACGCGGTTCTCGCTGAGCGTGCGGCTCATGTCTAGCTCCGCCCCCTCATGTTTCCAGGTGTAGCTGCAGGCGTGAGCGTTGTAGCGCAGGTAACGCTGGCGGATCTCCCCCAGGGTCTCCTCCCCACACACCTGGACACCACGGGGGGGGGGGGGGGAGAGAGTGTGTGTGTGTGTGTCTCTCTGTGAGTGTGTGTGTGTCTCTGTGAGTGTGTGTGTGTGTGTCTCTGTGTGTGTCTGTGTGTGTGAGTGTGTTTGTCTTTCTGTGTGTGTGTCTCTCTCTCTGTGAGTGTGTGTGTGTGTGTGTGTGTGTGTGTGTCTGTGTCTTTGTGTGTGTGTGTGTGTGTGTGTGTGTCTCTCTCTCTGTGAGTGTGTGTGTGTGTGTGTGTCTCTCTCTCTGTGAGTGTGTGTGTGTGTGTGTGTGTGTGTCTGTGTCTCTGTGTGTGTGTGTGTGTGTGTCTGTGTCTCTGTGTGTGTGTGTGTGTGTGTCTGTGTGTCTGTGTCTCTCTGTGAGTGTGTGTGTGTGTGTCTGTGTCTCTGTGTGTGTGTGTGTGTGTGTCTGTGTCTCTCTGTGAGTGTGTGTGTGTGTGTCTGTGTCTCTGTGTGTGTGTGTGTGTGTGTCTGTGTCTCTCTGTGAGTGTGTGTGTGTGTGTCTGTGTCTCTCTGTGTGTGTGTGTGTGTGTGTGTACCTGCAGCCTCTGCTCCTGGGACGTCAGCGTGTTGATGACCCGTATCCAGCGTGTCCCGGAGGACAGACGTCCCACCTCGTAGCGCGCGTCCCTCCACCAGGGCCCCCCCCCGTTGGTGGCCCAGTCGGAGCGGGGGCCGGTGGGGGGGACGTGCACAAAGCGCCCCCTGGGGGTGTAGTACCTCACACAGCTGGTCACGGGGTCCACGTACTGCAGCAGCTGAGAGACAGACAGGTAGAGAGACAGGTAGAGAGAGACGGGTGAGAGACAGACGAGAGACAGACAGGTAGAGAGACAGGTAGAGAGAGACAGGTGAGAGACAGACAGGTAAGAGAGACAGGTGAGAGACAGACAGGTAGAGAGACAGGGAGAGAGAGACAGGTGAGAGTCAGACAGGTAGAGAGAGACAGGTGAGAGACAGACAGGTAGAGAGACAGGGAGAGAGAGACAGGTGAGAGTCAGACAGGTAGAGAGAGACAGGTGAGAGACAGACAGGTAGAGAGACAGGGAGAGAGAGACAGGTGAGAGTCAGACAGGTGAGAGAGAGGTGAGAGACAGACAGGTAGAGAGAGACAGGTGAGAGACAGACAGGTAGAGAGAGACAGGTGAGAGACAGACGAAAGACAGACAGGTAGTGAGACAGGTAGAGAGAGACGAGAGACAGACAGGTAGAGAGACAGGTAGAGAGAGACAGGTGAGAGACAGACAGGTAGAGAGAGACAAGTGAGAAGCAGACGAGAGACAGACAGGTAGAGAGACAGGTCGAGAGAGACGGGTGAGAGACAGACGAGAGACAGACAGGTAGAGAGAGACAGGTGAGAGACAGACAGGTAGAGACAGGTAGAGAGAGACAGGTAGAGAGAGACAGGTGAGATGGGAGGGAGACAGAGAGGGCCAGTGCAAAGATTTGTTGCATCATCAAATAAAGCCTGCCTCATTTATGACTACATCCTGGACTACATCCTGGACTACATCCTGGACTACATCCTGGATACATCCTGGACTACATCCTGGACTACATCCTGGACTACATCCTGGATACATGTCTGCATCACGGAGACCTGGCACCAACCAAATACCTTGTTTTCTTTGAATGGGAGCTGTCCCCAGGGATATAGGTCCCTCCAGAAAGCTTCAGTCTAGTCAGCCATCTGGAGTTGTCTCTGCAACCCTTACCTGAGCTGTCTCTGCAACCCTTACCTGAGGTCCCCTTCCCGTACTGGACTACTGGACTGCTTTAACTTAAAACAACTTGTTGATGTCCCCACACACACTAGGGGGCATACCCTGGACCTGGTCATTACAAACTCTGCCCCTCTCACCAACCTGCAGGGCACCTAGGTGTGTCTGATCACAAAGCGGAATATCTGTTTCAGAAATCTTAAAAACATAAACCAAGACCTCTTGGCAGCAGACCTCCAACATCTTTCCTGGACCTTCATGCCCCGGTCACCGCTCAGCACCCTGGTTCACAGGTGGGCTTGGTAAGATGAAGGCAGCAGGGCGGGTCCTGGAGCACCGCAGCAGGGCGGGTCCTGGGCGGGTCCTGGAGCACCGCAGTAGGGCGGGTCCTGGGCGGGTCCTGGAGCACCGCAGTAGGGCGGGTCCTGGAGCACCGCAGCAGGGCGGGTCCTGGAGCACCGCAGCAGGGCGGGTCCTGGAGCACCGCAGTAGGACGGGTCCTGGAGCACCGCAGTAGGGCGGGTCCTGGAGCACCGCAGTAGGGCGGGTCCTGGAGCACCGCAGCAGGGCGGGTCCTGGAGCACCGCAGCAGGGCGGGTCCTGGAGCGCCGCAGCAGGGCGGGTCCTGGAGCACCGCAGCAGGGTGGGTCCTGGAGCACCGCAGCAGGGCGGGTCCTGGAGCGCTGGTTCAGGGCCTCTGGCCTCATTGTCACCGGGACACGAACAGAAATATGCACAGTCCCTCAAAGAGGTCTCAGTTTTACTCCGATGCCATCAGAAACCACTATAAACCACCTTCTCAAACCACAATGGATGGAGCAAAACCTTCTTCAACTCAATAGCTCCAAAACCGAAGTATTATTATTATTATTACCTCGGGAGGTCTGCTGCTCACTGATTGGTTGATTCTATTATTTGTGATTATTATTCTATTATTAGTGATTATTATTCCATTATTAGTAGAAGCTGGTGTGGGCCTCTGCTGCTCACTGATTGGTTGCTCACGTCTTTAGTTGCGGGGTCGAACCAGCGGCTGATGTCCTTCCCTGCACACTCCAGGATGGGGACCAGCAGGGCGTCGCCTGCAGGGACCATACACATTAATATTAATAATTAGGTTAATATTAATATATTAGGTTAATATTAATATTAATGGACAGAGCAATACATATACAGTCTATGGCAGACACACACACACACACACACACACATGGAGAGAGATACACACACACACACACACAAAAACACACACACACACACACGGAGAGAGACACGCACACACACACAAAAACACACACACACACACACGGAGAGAGACACGCACACACACACAAAACACACACACACACACACGGAGAGAGACACGCACACACACACACAAAAACACACACACACACACACGGAGAGAGACACGCACACACACACAAAAACACACACACACGGAGACACACATATACACACACACACACACACACGAGAGAGACTAACACACACACACACACACACACGGAGAGAGACACACACACACGGAAAGAGACTAACACACACACACACATACACACAAGGAGACACACACGGAGAGACACACACACGGAGAGACACACACCGTGTGTGTGTGTGTGTTAGTCTCTCTCCGTGTGTGTGTGTGTGTCTCTCTCCGTGTGTGTGTGTCTCTCTCCGGGTGTGTGTGTGTGTGTGTGTTAGTCTCTCTCCGTGTGTGTGTGTGTGTCTCTCTCCGTGTGTGTGTCTCTCTCCGGGTGTGTGTGTCTCTCTCCGTGTGTGTGTGTGTGTCTCTCTCCGTGTGTGTCTCTCTCCGTGTGTGTGTGTGTGTGTTAGTCTCTCTCCGTGTGTGTGTGTCTCCGTGTGTGTGTGTGTGTGTCTCCGTGTGTGTGTGTGTCTGTGTGTGTGTGTGTGTGTCTCCGTGTGTGTGTGTGTGTGTGTGTGTGTCTCCGTGTGTGTGTGTGTTAGTCTCTCTCCGTGTGTGTGTGTGTGTGTGTGTGTGTGTCTCCGTGTGTGTGTGTGTCTGTGTGTGTGTGTGTGTGTCTCCGTGTGTGTGTGTGTGTGTGTGTGTGTGTGTGTGTGTGTGTGTGTGTGTGTGTGTGTGTGTGTGTGTGTGTGTGTGTGTGTGTGTGTGTGTGTGTTTCCGTGTGTGTGTGTGTGTGTGTGTGTGTGTGTGTGTGTGTGTGTGTGTGTGTGTACCTTTGTATTGCTCCATCAGCGGGGTCAGGTCGTACACTCTGCCCAGGAACGAGACCCACAGGTCGGCCGCGGTGTTGTGCTCCGCCACCTCCGCGGGGGTGAAGTACTTCGGCCTCTTCATTCTGTCACGGACTCTTTTAACTCGGGTTAGAACACACAGATAGCCCGGGTTTAACCCGGAGACTTCACATAAACGGATTTAAACCAACATCTGACCCTTAAAAGCGGGATAAATCTGTAAATACAAGTAGCTAGGTCTCCGTTGTTGACGCGTTACTATGGCAACAAGCAACGAGGAATGCTGGTGACGTCACACACCGTTATTTAGACGGTTCCAGTCTACATCCGGGGAATTTTATTTTATTTCTGTTTATTTTATTTTATTTTATTTTATTATTATTTTTCTAATATATTTATCTATCTAACTATTTTATTATTTGATTGTATTATATTTGTTATTTATTGATGTATCTATTTATTTATTTTATTATTATTTATTTATTTATTATTGTTTTTTATTTATTTTATTTATATTTGTATATATATATACTATGTGTATAAATATATATATTTTTAAATATCTATCTATTATTTTATTATATTATTATTTTATTGTATTATATTTTTTATTTATTGATGTATCTATTTATTTATTTTATTATTATTTATTTATTTATTATTGTTTTTTATTTATTTTATTTATATTTGTATATATATATACTGTGTGTATATATATATATATTTTTAAATATCTATCTATTATTTTATTATATTATTATTTTATTGTATTATATTTTTTATTTATGTATCTATTTATTTATTTTATTTTTTATTTATTTTATTTATATATATATATACTGTGTATATATATATATATATATATATATATTTAAATATCTATCTATTATTTAATTATATTATTATTTTATTTGTCTATTTATCTATCTATTTATATAATATAAAAATAAGAAACTAAGAAGAATAATAATATGAATAAGTGTTGGAAGATATACTCAGATGTTTTACTAAAGTACAAAAGTATCTTTCTTTTCCTTATTTCCCTCTCTCTCTCCCCCTCTCCCCCTCCCCCTCTCTCCCTCCCTCTCTCCTCCCTCTCCCTCTCTCTCTCTCAGGAATGCATCAGACGTGGCAAAAATTCACTTTCTCCAAATTTCAGGAACTTTCTGTAGCCCGAGGCCACGAAATAAGAGAAGGGAAACTATCCCTTCCCACCCGTTTCCATTTGTCCTCCTCTGATTGGCCTGTGTGAGGCCTCTCCGGCGCGCCGATTGGCTCGTTTGCCCGTCACTCAAGACTGTTGAGGTTTCCATTGGTTGAATTCGGAAAAAGTGGGCGGTCGATTCATTTCTTTTCTCCCATCGCGATAACTTGCGCTGAGATTTGAAGTCCTTCGTTGATGGAGTGAAGACGGGAGAAGAGGAAAAGACGGGATAGAGTGACGGTTTAAAGTCTGAACGGAGCCGTTAACGTGTTTTATTTTACTTTTAACAAGCAGCCATGTCGTCCTGTCGCCTTCCCTGCCTGCTGCTGTCTCTCGCGATCTTCCGGAGCTCCGCCGACCAGCGGAGGCTCTCTCCAGGTAAGGCCGCTCCGGAGTGTCTCCTGCCCGGCCAGGCGGACCACCCTGACCCGCTGGAGCTGCCCGGTTCTTTTTTTTTTTATTATTATTTTTTTTATTTAAAAAACGTTTTAATTCATAAAAGGCTGTTTTACAAATCAAGAAAGGGAATAATTACATACAACCGGATAAAAGCTAAAAGTTGGGTTAGCAGGGTCTGTTATGACTAGAAGGGATACAGCAACGGCCGGAAGTTAGGCGAAATCTACGCTAATAATATAATAATATAATATATTTGGATCGTTTCACCCAGGAAACGCGCGTTAGTTCATCGGGAGTGTTTTAAACCAAACCAGGATCTTTCCCAGGAACTTATCGAGTCGTTTTGCTGCCTAATGTAGCC
>CM057255.1:22354425-22432449 GCA_029931835.1 Etheostoma nigrum
TCACACTGTTTGTGTGTATCTCTGTCTGTGTGTGTGTGTGTGTGTGTGTGTGTGTGTGCCTCTGTGTGTGTGTGTGTGTGTGTGTGTGTGTGTGTGTGTAGCCCGGGTGGAGGCGGGGCAGCGCCGGGTCCTGGATGAAGCGACCCGTCAGAGGAGATTGAGCCGCCAGCTGGAAGCTCTGGAGAAAGACAACTTCCAGGTGGGACTACAACTCCCACTGAGCCTTGTAGTCCGTCTCATGCTGATGTCATCCTGATGATGTCACGCTGTATCATGACATGTTTTCTATTTCAACTGTTTCCAGGACGACCCTCTGTCCTCGCTGCCTCCCCCAGGTCCTACTGCCCGCCTCCCCGCCTTCAGTGAGACAGAAGAACCCGGTAACGCCTAGCCTAGCCTAACGTAGCCTAGCCTAACCTTATCTAACCTAGCCTAGCCTAACGTAGCCTAGCCTAACCTTATCTAACCTAGCCTAGCCTAGCCTAACGTAGCCTAGCCTAACCTTATCTAACCTAGCCTAGCCTATCCTATCCTAGCCTAACGTAGCCTAGCCTAACTTAACCTAGCCTAACCTAAAACTTTATTTGTGTGTGTGTGTGTGTGTGTCTATGTGTGTGTGTGTGTGTGTGTGTGTGTGTGTGTGTGTGTCCAGAGAAGAAGAAGAGGAAGACGAGGGGCGATCACTTTAAGCAGCGCTTCAGGAAGAACTTCACCACACTGCTGGAGGAGGAGGTGAGGGGGGGGGAACGGGGTGTCTGTGTGTGTGTGTGTGTGTGTGTGTGGCGGGGGGGTTGGGGGGGCACTGGGGTCCTCTGAGTCTGTCTTCCTGCCATCTGACTCTGTCCTCTGATTGGCAGAACCTGTCGGAGAGGGCGGAGCCTAACTACCTGTCGGCGGCGGCCCCCCCCTCCTCTCTGCCCCCCCGGCACTTCTGCTGCGTCTGCGGCTTCTTCTCCCACTACACCTGCAGCACCTGTGGGGGGCGCTACTGCTGCAGGCAGTGTCTGCACACACACCGAGAGACACGGTACACACACACACACACACACACACACACACAGAGACACGGTACACACACACACACACACCGAGACACGGTACACACACACACACACGAGACACGGTACACACACACACACACACACACCGAGACACGGTACACACACACACACACACACACACACCGAGAGACACGGTACACACACACACACACAGGTACACACACACACACACACACAGAGACACACACACACCGAGAGACACGGTACACACACACACACACACACCGAGACACACACACACAGAGACACGGTACACACACACACACACACACGAGAGACACGGTACACACACACACATACACACACACCGAGAGACACGGTACACACACATACACACACACCGAGAGACACGGTACACACACACACACACACCGACAGACACGGTACACACACACACACACACACACCGAGAGACACGGTACACACACACACACACACGAGAGACACGGTACACACACACACACACACAGAGACACACACACACAGAGACACGGTACACACACACACACACACACACAGACACACACACACAGAGACACGGTACACACACACACACACACACACAGAGACACGGTACACACACACACACACACACACACCAGAGACACGGTACACACACACACACACACACCGAGAGACACGGTACACACACACACACACACACACACCAGAGACACGGTACACACACACACACACCAGAGACACGGTACACACACACACACAGAGACACACACACACACACAGAGACACGGTACACACACACACACACACACACACACACACACGAGACACGGTACACACACACACACACACACACACACAGACACGGTACACACACACACACAGACACGGTACACACACACACACACACACAGACACGGTACACACACACACACACACACACACACACGACAGACACGGTACACACACACACACACACACACACACACGACAGACACGGTACACACACACACACACACACACCGAGAGACACGGTACACACACACACACCGAGAGACACGGTACACACACACACACACACAGAGACACGGTACACACACACACACACACAGAGACACACACACACAGAGACACGGTACACACACACACACACACACAGACACACACACACAGAGACACGGTACACACACACACACACACAGAGACACACACACACAGAGACACGGTACACACACACACGCATACACAGAGAGAGACACGGTACACACACACACACGACGAGACACGGTACACACACACACCGACAGACACGGTACACACACACACGCACACACAGAGAGAGACACGGTACACACACACACGCACACACAGAGAGAGACACGGTACACACACACACACACAGAGAGAGACACGGTACACACACACACACACAGACACACACAGACACACACACACACACACACACACGGTACACACACACACAGAGACACACGGTACACACACATGATACACACAGAGACACACGGTACACACACACAGAGACAGAAAAAGTGATTTAGTGAAAGTGATATTAATTGAATTCTATTGATTGTAAGTGTGTGTGTGTGTGTGTGTGTGTGTGCAGGTGTTTGAAGTGGACTCTCTGATTCAGTGCATCGTCTTCTCCGGGAGCCTCGCAGCTGTATGTTAACCCTCTAGTTAGCTTAGCTTAGCATAAGGCCTCCCCCCCCCACTATCTCTACATCCTCATTTCCATGTTTTTGTTTGTAAATAAAGTTTATTAAAGAGAAAGGTCTCTGGTGTCATTTTCTATAAGATGACTAGGTGTGTGTGTGTGATAATGAGTAATGATTCCACCTGACTCACTCTTTTTCCTTCCTGGTATCCATGGCGACAGCACCATTAAGCATGTCAATAATTAATGTGGACTTTTGAGTCTGTGTTTTGCTTCAAGTTTTCCTGAACGCACACACACACACATATGTGTGTGTGTGTGTGGGTTTGTAGACTTTGTCCCGGCTGCAGGAAGTCACCGTCACATTGCCGTCGCCGCGACGACCCGAGGAGCTTCACACCTGTGAGTCTGTAGATTAACAATCAGACTTTCTCTAAAGAACTGGTTTCTTCTTAAAATATGGATTAGTGTCTACGCCCCTTTAATGTTCTGGTTATTATTTATTATATATATATATATATATATATATATATATATATATATATATATATATATATATATATATATATATATATATATATATATATATTGTGTGTGTGTATATATTAACTATATATATAAATTATACATGTGTGTATACTGTATATTATAAAGTATTGTATTTATGTTTATCTCAGCTGCAGACGTCCACCATGGACCCATCATCATCATCATCATCTTCTCCCCTCTCCTCTTCGTCTCCTCCTCCTCTTCCTCGTCTGTCTCTGAGGAGTCCAGAGCTGCAGGCTCAATTCCTACAAGGTGACATCATTTCCTGTTTCCTGTCTCCTGTCACGTAGACAGATTACCCAGCATGCCGAGCACACGCAGCCAAAACAACCACAAAGAGACACAAAAAAAACATCAGTGTCAAATTCACCCAGGCGTCCAGACTGGCCTCCAGACTGGCCTCCAGACTGGCCTCCAGACTGGCTTCCAGACTGGCCCCTTCAGACTGGCCTCCAGACTGGCCCCTCCAGACTGGCCCCTCCAGACTGGCCCCTCCAGACTGGCCTTCAGACTGGCGTCCAGACTAGCCTCCAGACTGGCCTTCAGACTGGCGTCCAGACTGGCGTTCAGATTGGCCTTCTGACTGGCCTTCAGACTGGCCTTCAGACTGGCCTTCAGACTGGCCTCCAGACTGGCGTCCAGACTGGCCTCCACACTGGCCTCCAGACTGGCGTCCAGACTGGCCTTCAGACTGGCCTCCAGACTGGCCTCCAGACTGGCGTCCAGACTGGCCTTCAGACTGGCCTCCAGACTGGCCTCCAGACTGGCCTCCAGACTGGCGTCCAGACTGGCGTCCAGACTGGCCTTCTGACTGGCCTTCAGACTGGCCTTCAGACTGGCCTCCAGACTGGCCTCCAGACTGGCCTCCAGACTGGCCTTCAGACTGGCCTTCAGACTGGCCTCCAGACTGGCGTCCAGACTGGCCTTCAGACTGGCCTCCAGACTGGCCTCCAGACTGGCCTTCAGACTGGCCTTCAGACTGGCCTCCAGACTGGCCTTCAGACTGGCCTTCAGACTGGCCTCCAGACTGGCCTCCAGACTGGCCTTCAGACTGGCCTCCAGACTGGCCTCCAGACTGGCCTCCAGACTGGCCTCCAGACTGGCGTCCAGACTGGCCTTCAGACTGGCCTCCAGACTGGCCTCCAGACTGGCCTTCAGACTGGCCTCCAGACTGGCCTCCAGACTGGCCTCCAGACTGGCCTCCAGACTGGCCTTCAGACTGGCCTCCAGACTGGCCTTCAGACTGGCCTTTAGACTGGCCTCCAGACTGGCCTCCAGACTGGCCTTCAGACTGGCCTTCAGACTGGCCTCCAGACTGGCCTTCAGACTCAGCTGGTCCAGGAGCAGCTTCCTGTCTGGTGCCATCAGGCTTCTGTTTTTTAAAATAAAAGCTGTCTTTGTACTTTGTGAATTGAAAGTGCCTATGCTAATGTTAACTAGCATGCTAGTGTCCCTAGCACTAGTGTGTGCTGTACTGCTTTTCAAAATAAAAGCCGACTGTGTCATGCTGTACTTCTTTTCAAAATAAAAGCTGATTGTGTCATGCAGTAACGCATCGTCTCTCTCTCCGTCTCATCCTTTCTTCAGAGTGTCGGAACAGATTTGGCTCTCACGGTGAGGACGGTGAATCCTCCCCCCCCTCGTCCACAGGAACTCCCTCCTCCACAAGAAGTCCCTCATCCACAGGAAGTCCCTCCTCCACAGGAAGTCCCTCATCCACAGGAACTCCCTCCTCCACAAGAAGTCCCTCCTCGTCTTCTTCTCCTCCTCCCAGCACCGACAGCAGGCGAGGTGAGCGGGGGGGGGGGGAGCAGCGCCCTCTGGTGGACAGTCACCTCACATTCATTCAAATGTTAAATCAAATCGGATTGTTATTATAATAATAATAATATAGTTATTATTATTTGCGTGTGTGTGTCTCTCTGTGTGTCTCTGTGTGTGTGTCTCTGTCTCTCTCTGTGTGTCTGTGTGTGTGTGTCTGTCTCTCTCTCTCTGTGTGTGTGTGTCTGTCTCTCTCTCTCTGTGTGTGTGTGTGTGTGTGTGTGTGTGTGTGTGTGTGTGTGTCTCTCCAGCCCGTCTGTCCCTCTCCAGTCCTGAGCTGCTGTCTGAGCTGAAACAGTCGAGGACACGAAACCTCCGACGCGTCGTCCCGGCAACCAGAGGACTGACCACCGTCTTCTGTGGACGGGGGCGGGGGGGGCAGGTGGGTTAGTAATCAGAGTACTATACAGTAATCAGAGTAGTATACAGTAATGTGTGTGTGTGTGTCTGTGTGTGTGTGTGTGTGTGTGTGTGTCCAGCTTTTCTTAAATGTGATTGTTCCCCTCCAGGCTTCTGGCCCCGCCCCCTCCACCGGATCAGCCAATCAGAAGACGTGACGTCACTGACACCGTTTCCTGTTCCTCCATCTGATCGCATCATTAAACATTCGGATAATATCGTCATGGCGACACAGTTTACATTTATACAAATAATAAAATCCCACTCATGTTTTTCATCCTCGTGATTAAAGATGAACTGAACTGAAAAAATAAAACTTGTTGGTTATGATAATTACAAATAAACTACACTGAACGTTTTAATTAAAACAATCATTAAAGCTTTTTTAAGCAACACAAACATTGTGTTTGTTAGTGTTGGTATCTAGGCAACGGCTGCAGCATACACACGGAAATGAGTCATTTAATGGGTCGCGTGTGTGTGTGTGTGGCATTTAAAATATTTTATCGTTACAGACATCTACAGTTCATCTGTCTGTGGTTCATCGTTACAGACATCTACAGTTCATCTGTCTGTGGTTCATCATTACAGACATTTACATTGTACTTCTGTATGATTCCCATTCTCTTACAGGATGCATATCTTCTTTTAATAGGAGAAGAAGAAACTACCAGGCATGGGAGGAAAGACCTCAAAAGGTTTGTTTGTAATATATTAGTTTGGTAAACTAGCTAAAGATTTTTATTTTTAAATGAGAGAAGTTACATTTCAGGCTGTTGAGGTGAGACGTCAGCAAGTCTCTGCTTGTGAGGAACCCTCAGATGGGTGTTGGTCAAATTTAAATATCCAAATGGACAAATCAATATGAGGACATTCAGCTTGTTGGAGCCGATCCAGGTGGCGTGTGTTCAGCTTAAGAAGAAATATCAGGTGTCTTCTCAGTGGGTTAAAACTTGACTAACACTGTTTCACATATTTTAAGATCTGGTTTGACTTTGTGGGAGTGAGATCTTCGTGGTGCAAGAAGCCACATCACCAAGATCACTGAGAGCACTTCCTCCGGGTCAGTAATGGATCACAGCAGGAAATCATCCTCAACTTTATATGTACTTTGGTTCTCAAATCATGATGTACAAGGTGAGTGTGTTGCATTTACTTCCTGGTTCAAATGAAAACTGAATGTGTTTTGGTTTGCGAGCTCATGTATTGTGCATGTTTGTTTTCAGGAAACTCTCTCAGATCACCAAAATGATGGAGCTCACACCCTCCACCATACATCTCATGGTCAGTCATCGCTGTGTGAGACCTCCTCCCAGCCAAGTCTCTCTGAGACCTCCTCCCAGCCAAGTCTCTCTGAGTCCTCCTCCCAGCCAAGTCTCTCTGAGTCCTCCTCCCAGTCGTCGCTGTGTGAGACCTCCTCCCAGCCAAGTCTCTCTGAGACCTCCTCCCAGCCAAGTCTCTCTGAGTCCTCCTCCCAGTCGTCGCTGTGTGAGACCTCCTCCCAGCCAAGTCTCTCTGTGACCTCCTCCCAGCCAAGTCTCTCTGAGTCCTCCTCCCAGTCGTCGCTGTGTGAGACCTCCTCCCAGCCAAGTCTCTCTGAGACCTCCTCCCAGCCAAGTCTCTCTGAGTCCTCCTCCCAGTCGTCGCTGTGTGAGACCTCCTCCCAGCCAAGTCTCTCTGAGACCTCCTCCCAGCCAAGTCTCTCTGAGTCCTCCTCCCAGTCGTCGCTGTGTGAGACCTCCTCCCAGCCAAGTCTCTCTGAGACCTCCTCCCAGCCAAGTCTCTCTGAGTCCTCCTCCCAGTCGTCGCTGTGTGAGACCTCCTCCCAACCAAGTCTTTCTGAGACCTCCTCCCAGCCAAGTCTCTCGAAGACCTCCTTCCAACCAAGTCTCTCTAAGACCTCCTCCCAGCCAAGTCTCTCTGAGACCTCCTCCCAGCCAAGTCTCTCTGAGACCTCCTCCCAGCCAAGTCTCTCTGAGACCTCCTCCCAGCCAAGTCTCTCTGAGACCTCCTCCCAGCCAAGTCTCTCTGAGACCTCCTCCCAGCCAAGTCTCTCTGAGACCTCCTCCCAGCCAAGTCTCTCTGAGACCTCCTCCCAGTCACTGCTCACTCTGTTCTCGCAACCACAAGAAGTCTTGACTCTTCGTGATGAACCCTTCCTCCTCCATCTGCCCAGGAATCCATGAACCGGATGAGACAGTATTACAGACTCCATCTCCTGCATAACTTCAGAGGACCTGATGAGGAGGAGGTTTTTTCCTCATTAACTTGACTTCACAGCCGTCCACCAGTCAAATGTCTTTGAGGGACATGAGAAAGACCAGCAGTTGTCTCTTGATACTGAAGGTAGGGAAGCCCAAATTCTTAAGACTGTTCTTATTCAACTGGCAGAACTCTAGAAATGGATTTTAAAAAACTCATTTAGAAATGATTTCTCCTGTATGATTTCATCAGGTGTTGGCTGTATCTTATCTTCTTTATCTAGTTTCCATGATTCCGAAAGGTGCAACAGTAATTTGTAGTAGCATTAATATTAATCCTAGCACGGTGAAGTATTACATTTTCAGGACGCAGAGCAGTATTTTAGTCACGTCTTTATTTTCAGCTTTGCAGACTAAACTTTGCTGTGTGTGTTGTCCATGGAGGAGTCGGTCCACACTTCTTTTCAGAAAGGCTTTTCCATCAGTAATAACAGTAAGCAGGAGAAAGGTGTTACACGTTGAATGGACAATACTGTGACACAGCCCTATTTTCTATAACTTTCTAATATTTGTAAATCTCTTCACATGTGTTGAGATGCACGTGGAACTGCATCCGGATGTTGGAGGATATCCTCGAGGCTGTGGATCAGCGCAGGGAACCAGTGTCGTGAGGATCTCTCCATCCTCATAAACACGAGCGCTATGTTGCTTAAACATCTCATTTATGTAGGGAAGGTATCCTTAGAAGACAATTCTCTCTCACGCTTCCATTATTTTCTTTGTCTGTCTTTTACAGGAAGCATCAACAGTCCAAGATGCAAACAGTGCCATTGCAGAGGCAGCCGATAGTCTCAGCATCATAGGCGCCTGAAGACATGTGTCCAGCCTACAGGAGAGGGACGCCCTCGTCCAGTCAGCTGCAGACTTCTTCGTCAATGGAAGACTGGCGACTGTCCTGGACCAGTAAGTGCCTCACCGGTCTTATCTGTCCAACATCATTGGCCCTGGATGTGTCGCACATTATGCTACATGTTTTTCTAGGTTTGCCCCCCCGGTTTCCTGGAGGAGCTGAGGAAGACTCTGCCAGTGTTCTACAACATGTTTGTCAGTGAGGAGACTCCACTACAGGCCAAGGACCTACGCACTTCATGTGACGTGGACTTCTCTGTGCAGGGCAGCAACAGCAGAGACCGAGGAACCCCACAATGTGCTTTTGCCGTGATTGGTTAATTGAAATTGAAGATATTCTATTGTACACATTTTAATAACAATGTATTCATAAGTACAATTATCAGTGGTTATTTTGTTGTCCTGGTTATATAGTTGAAGTGACATTGTGAAATGTGGTTGTGAACATGAGGAGATCTCTTACAAAATGTTCATATTGTTATACTTTACCAAAAAGTACTCGACTGAGGCTTTTGTGGTTGATGTTCATCACAAAGTCCTGTCAGTATCTTCCAAAGTAATGAGGACGGGGCGATAGGGCCTAAAAATAACGTGTGTTTAGGGACCTGATTATTGTTTCTCATCACTTGTTACAGAAGGAGAATGCAGTCCCGTCCCACTGAGAAAGTATTGGAGTTGGGTGTATTTTATGTCCGTGTATTTGACATCTGGAGCCTCCACAGAGCCTCACTGGGATTCCCACACCGTCCACAGATCCAGTTCCTTCATGAGGGAACAGAATCTCCCCAGAAGCAAATACTTGTGCTCTTCCTGTGAAGCCTTCAAACAATACATGAAGGAGGCTCCAACCTTTGGACCTGCATGATGTTCCTGTGTGAAAACCTTTTTGGAAATGGAGCTTATATTTGTATTTTATTTTATTTGTAATTTATACTATATTTGTGCTTTGGGGTTACTTGATGCTGTGTTGCAGTAAGTCCCGGGCTCAGATGGTTGTTTATGGTTATCGTTGGTTTAGCATGAGTATTGGTTCACTTCAGTGGACTGGAGGTTACTCAGTGTTGAGTTTTTCAGTTAACTCAAGTTTATTGTGTAGTTTTGCTTTAATGTATATTGTAATTTTATTTTCTGATTTATGTTTTGTTCAAGACACTGTTGGGCTTATACCACAAGGTTACTATAGTGATACTGTTGCGGTTGGTCTAATGAAATAAATACCCTTAATAAGCCTACTATAAGAATTTATTGGGCTTATAAATTCATTGAATCTGATCAAACACATAAGAGCTAATATGTTAGGGATATGTTGATGCGTACATAGTGTACACAAACCGAGGCTGGTTGGAGTTCTGTCAGAGCTGGAAGCTGCCTGACAATCCAGACCTGGGGACCAGGAGGCAGAGTCGCAGTCTGACACACTTCTCTGCTCCTCCATTCCAGGGGTTACCTAGTCAAAACCCCATAGTGACGGTGTCTGCCCCCCGACCATTGAAGTTATTTAAATCAAAGGTAAACAGAAGAGGAGCTGTGCATGAAAACCTCATAGCAATTAAAACCACAAGTGCAATAGTGCAAAAGAATAAGAGAATTAAATGTGGACTCTTAAACATCAGATCCCTCTCTTCTAAAGGTGTACTAGTAAATGAATTAATATCAGATTCTAATATTGATTTATTTTGTCTTACTGAAACCTGGCTGGGTGATGGAGAATATGTTAGTCTAAATGAATCCACCCCCCCCAGTCATATTAATACTCACATTCCTCGAGGCACAGGCCCAGGAGGTGGAGTTGCAGCCATCTTTGATTCTAGTCTAATAATCAGCTCTAAACCTAAACTAAATTATAACTCATTTGAAAGTCTTGTTCTTAGTCTTTCTTTCTTAGTCTTTCTTTCTTTAGGCGTTCAGCTATCAGGCTCCTCTCCTGTGGAACCAGGTTCCAGTCTGGGTTCAGGAGGAAGACACCGTCTCCACATTTAAGAGTAGGCTTAACTTTCCTTTTTGATAAAGCTTATAGTTAGGGCATAGAATTGAATATTGTTAGGGAGTGAGGAGTTGCAGCGTCCGCCTAACCCGGCCCACCTGCTTCTCGTCATAGTTGTCAGATTTATCTATCATATAATCAATAATATAATAAAACTAGAGGGAGACTTGGCATACAGCCCGATCCGGTTGGGGAGAGTTCTAGCCTGACCAGGCTCCTCTCTTTACCCTGTCTCTCTTGGTTATGCTGTAGTAGTTTTAGACAGCTGGGGGACTTCCTTCGACACACTGAGCTCCTCTCTCCTCTATCTTTCTATCTTTCTATTTATGTGCATCTATGTCCCAGAAATGCTTGTTACTAACCTAGTTACTAATCTAGTTACTAACCTAGTTACTAACCTAGTTACTAACCTAGCTCTGGGGAGTCCTTTTGTTCTTTTTCCCCCAGCATGTTTCCTCGGATCAGGGAGGCTCCAAAATCATGGTAGCAGCTGTCACCATGGTCCCGCTACACGTTCCCTTCCCTGCCACGATCTGCGGTGCCCAGCTACATCCTGCTACATCCTGCTGTGCCTTGTAATGCTGCACAGTGCCCTGCTATGCCATGAACTACTACAAAGAACTACTACAAACTACTTTATTTTGATTTATTTTTTAGGGACTGTTATTGCCACTCTTCATTCTATCCCCAACCGGTCGTCAGACACCGCCTACCAAGAGCCTGGGTCTGGGTCTGGGTCTGGGTTTGGGTCTGTCCCAGGTTTCTTCCCAAAGGGGAGTTTTTCCTCGCCACTGTCGCACTGTTGCTTGCTCTGGAGGAAACTACTAGAACTGTTGGGTCCTTGTAAAGTGTCTCGAGATAACTCTTGTTATGAATTGATACTATAAATAAAATTGAATTGAATTGCCTTCTGATCCCAGGAGGTCTGAGGTGAAGGATCATGACTAGACGCTTCTGGACAGACACTGGAGGGACAAGTCAGTACAAGCAAATGTGATCCAATAAACCAACTCTATAACGTGGTGAGGAGTGAAGCTTTTACTGTTGCTTATTATGGGGCGCCGTTTGTAAAGCGGCTCACGCTGAAAATAACAGCAACATTTTGTCACATTTAGCTTTAAATAATGTTTAAAAAACTGGTCTGAAATTTTGAGGGTCACTTTCTTGCACATTTACAACAATATTTGTCAACTTGGAAATATTTTAAATAGTTAAATCCAAATATTAAATGTTACACCTAAATATTAAATGTTAAATCTAAATGCTAAATCTAAATGTTAAATCTAAATATTAAATCTAAATCTAAATGTTAAATCTAAATCTAAATATTAAATCTAAATCTAAATGTTAAATCTAAATCTAAATATTAAATCTAAATCTAAATGTTAAATCTAAATCTAAATATTAAATCTAAATCTAAATGTTAAATCTAAATCTAAATCTAAATGTTAAATCAAAATATTAAATCTAAATCCAAATCTAAATATTAAATCTAAATCTAAATGTTTCGAGTGAAACTAAATATTTAGCTAATATGCAAATGAAATGCCGGTAACCGGAAGTAACAAAATAAAAGCTCGAGGAGGTCAGTGTATGTTTATATTGTCAAATAACGAATAAAAATCATCTCATCCGGGGATATAGACACTTGAACTTGGATACACGTGATAATAACTACCTAAAATAATAAACACAGTTGGAGAAACTGTATGAAGAGTACTTTGAGTTTTTAGTGTCACTTTTATGAATGGTGCTGGACTTATGACCTGTAACCACTATAGCCAGCCATGGGGGGGGGTCACTTTGACTGGTCTGTCACGTTTGCTTGCATTAAGGCCAGATAGAGCCTATCCCCGCCCCCCCGACAAGGCACGCTACTGTCGGCCATGGTCACACTGCGAAATGTCCAACGAATCAGCGTTAGCCGAGAACATGGGCAGAGCCGTCCAGGTGGCTCTACAAACTTATTCAACAACAACAGCCTCAGGGCCGCCGCAGGCCACCTCGGTTAGTATGTTTCACGTAGCTAGCATTGGATTGTTGTCAAGGTAGTAGAAAATCTCTACTGGCTAGCTACCGTTAGCTAGTTTAGTTAAGTTAGCCTTGACAACAATACAATGTAGTGTCTGACTGTGAGGGACAGGCCTGTAGTGTCTGACTGTGAGGGACAGGCCCGTAGTGTCTGACTGTGAGGGACAGGCCCGTAGTGTCGGCTGCTGTGAGGGACAGGCCCGTAGTGTCTGATTGTGAGGGACGGGCCTGTAGTGTCTGACTGTGAGGGACGGGCCTGTAGTGTCTGACTGTGAGGGACAGGCCTGTAGTGTCTGACTGTGAGGGACAGGCCTGTAGTGTCTGACTGTGAGGGACGGGCCTGTAGTGTCTGACTGTGAGGGACGGGCCTGTAGAGTCTGACTGTGAGGGACGGGCCTGTAGTGTCTGACTGTGAGGGACGGGCCTGTAGAGTGTCTGACTGTGAGGGACGGGCCTGTAGTGTCTGACTGTGAGGGACGGGCCTGTAGTGTCTGACTGTGAGGGACGGGCCTGTAGTGTCTGACTGTGAGGGACAGGCCTGTAGAGTCTGACTGTGAGGGACGGGCCTGTAGTGTCTGACTGTGAGGGACAGGCCTGTAGAGTCTGACTGTGAGGGACAGGCCTGTAGAGTCTGACTGTGAGGGACAGGCCTGTAGTGTCTGATTGTGAGGGACAGGCCTGTAGTGTCTGACTGTGAGGGACGGGCCTGTAGTGTCTGACTGTGAGGGACAGGCCTGTAGTGTCTGACTGTGAGGGACAGGCCTGTAGAGTCTGACTGTGAGGGACGGGCCTGTAGTGTCTGACTGTGAGGGACAGGCCTGTAGAGTCTGACTGTGAGGGACGGGCCTGTAGAGTCTGACTGTGAGGGACAGGCCTGTAGAGTCTGACTGTGAGGGACGGGCCTGTAGAGTCTGACTGTGAGGGACGGGCCTGTAGAGTCTGACTGTGAGGGACGGGCCTGTAGTGTCTGACTGTGAGGGACAGGCCTGTAGTGTCTGACTGTGAGGGACAGGCCTGTAGAGTCTGACTGTGAGGGACGAGCTTCCCTTCATACCTTCCCCTCAGCCCCCCCATCCCCCCCCCCCAATGTCCCTCTTCTGCCCTATAATAACACCCGTTACTATCAGCGGGCGGATGGTTAGGCCGATATTAAAAGGAGTTACTTTGATTCTTCCCTGATTGTATAAATGCTAGATTTTCAATCCACACACAGTGATTCGCTAATTTAACACTTTTTAAAATGAATTAGTAATTATTATATTTAGTAATAATTAGTTTTATTTCTTTTTACTAGACACACACACCCTTGCTAAATTTAAAGGGCCTCCGCCCGGATCAGGGACACCGGAGGCGAGGCAAGAGGCCTTTTCTGGTTTTACCCCAGACGTCCCCCACTGACGGGCTTTGGTCCCCCTAACCCTAACCCTGTATATTTTAAGCACCGCCTGAGGGGATCTTTACAACCAATGATTTTTCTTTAGTACTCACGGTCAGGAACCGTTCCTCCCAAGGTCCCCGGAGGTCCCTCGTTCTCAAGGACGCCCGCTAGCCTTTGTTGGTCGCCAGTCTGAGAGAGGCTAAGACCTCTAACCAGTCTGAGAGAGGCTGAGACCTCTAACCAGTCTGAGAGAGGCTGAGACCTCTAACCAGTCTGAGAGAAGCTGAGACCTCTAACCAGTCCGAGAGAGGCTAAGCGCTCGGTGGCTCTGACCGGCAGAGCGGATGGGGAAGTGCACCCCCACTAGGAGATAACAGGAGGTCTGACTGTCAAGGTCGGTCCCCCCCGGATAGCAACCCCCCCGGAGATTAAAGAGGAGTTTTAACTACCCTCACGGGAGGGAAACTTCTACCCTCAGAAAGCCGAGGTGAGAGAGAGAAATTAAATGACTAAAATCAAGGAATACACGCCTTTTGGTCTCCTAGCTCACAACAAGCTCAGGTGGTTTTATTATTTAGTGAATAATCAAAAAACAAGAACAAAATACAGAAATAATCTTTTCCCTTTCTGCCCAAAAAGCAAAGAGTATCAAAATCAGAGAATAGAAAAAACTGATAAGTGGGTATGCTTGCACTGAAGAGAGAGGCCACATCAACTCATATTTATACTCAAAGTCAAGGCTAAAACCCACTACGTAATCATACAGGGGGCCACAGCAGAAGACCGGTTCAGACCAGATCCACTGTTACAGCAAGTGATCCTTAGCACACTTAAAAGGTCAAAGGTCACACCCAACGAATATTATAAACTTTTAACGGTTTCTAATATTTAGCTCATTCATTCATCATAACAATATATATCATGGGTTACATAGCACACTTTAAGCAGTACATGTATATTATAGCTTTTCTTCTAAGCTTTTATATGATTTGTTTCTTGGGTTTTCAACTGAACCGTCGTTCAACAATACACATACATCTACACATAGTATATGTACAGTGGGTACGGAAAGTATTCAGACCCCTTTAAATTTTTCACTCTTTATTTCATTGCAGGCATTTTCCAAAAATCAAAAAAGTTCATTTTATTTCTCAGTAATGTACACTCAGCACCCCATCTTGGACAGAAAAAAACAGAAATGTAGAAATTTTTGCAAATTTATTAAAAAACAAAAACTGAAATATCACATGGTCATAAGTATTCAGACCCTTTGTTCAGTATTTAGTAGAAGCACCCTTTTGATCTAATACAGCCATGAGTTGTTTTGGGAAAGATGCAACAAGTTTTTCACATCTGGATTTGGGTATCCTCTGCCATTCCTCCTTGCAGATCCTCTCCAGTTCTGTCAGGTTGGATGGTAAACGTTGGTGGACAGTCATTTTCAGGTCTCTCCAGAGATGCTCAATTGGGTTTAAGTCAGGGCTCTGGCTGGGCCATTCAAGAACAGCCACGGAGTTGTTGTGAAGCCACTCCTTCGTTATTTTAGCGGTGTGCTTAGGGTCATTGTCTTGTTGGAAGGTAAACCTTCGGCCCAGTCTGAGGTCCAGAGCACTCTGGAAAAGGTTTTCGTCCAGGATATCCCTGTACTTGGCCGCATTCATCTTTCCCTCGATTGCAACCAGTCGTCCTGTCCCTGCAGCTGAAAAACACCCCCACAGCATGATGCTGCCACCACCATGCTTCACTGTTGGGACTGTATTGGACAGGTGATGAGCAGTGCCTGGTTTTCTCCACACATACCGCTTAGAATTAAGGCCAAAAAGTTCTATCTTGGTCTCATCAGACCAGAGGATTTTATTTATCACCATCTTGGAGTCCTTCAGGTGTTTTTTAGCAAACTCCATGCGGGCTTTCATGTGTCTTGCACTGAGGAGAGGCTTCCTTCGGGCCACTCTGCCATAAAGCCCCGACTGGTGGATTGCTGCAGTGATGGTTGACTTACTACAACTTTCTCCCATCTCCCGACTGCATCTCTGGAGCTTAGCTACAGTGACCATTGGGTTCTTCTTTGCCTCTCTCACCAAGGCTCTTCTCCCCCGATAGCTCAGTTTGGCCGGACGGCCAGCTCTAGGAAGGGTTCTGGTCGTCCCAAACGTCTTCCATTTGAGGATTATGGAGGCCACTGTGCTCTTAGGAACCTTAAGTGCAGCAGAAATTTTTTTGTAACCTTGACCAGATCTGTGCCTTGCCACAATTCTGTCTCTGAGCTCCTCAGGCAGTTCCTTTGACCTCATGATTGTCATTTGCTCTGACATGCACTGTGAGCTGTAAGGTCTTATATAGACAGGTGTGTGGCTTTCCTAATCAAGTCCAATCAGTATAATCAAACACAGCTGGACTCCAATGAAGGTGTAGAACCATCTCAAGGATGATCAGAAGAAATAGACAGCACCTGAGTTACATATGAGGGTCACGGCAAAGGGTCTGAATACTTATGACCATGTGATATTTCAGTTTTTGTTTTTTAATAAATTTGCAAAAATTTCTACATTTCTGTTTTTTTCTGTCCAAGATGGGGTGCTGAGTGTACATTACTGAGAAATAAAATGAACTTTTTTGATTTTTGGAAAATGGCTGCAATGAAACAAAGAGTGAAAAATTTAAAGGGGTCTGAATACTTTCCGTACCCACTGTACGTGTGTGTGTGTGTATATATATACATACATATACATACAGTATATTTCCTAAAACATTGTGCCCCTCCTAATGCATGTGTGTCTATGGACACACATGCATCCTGGTAACAGGATGTTAACGTGTTTATTTCTGATGTAAAGTCTGGATTTTTTCACATGAGGGTCTACGGACAATGACTCAAGGAAATGTTCAGTAACACATAACAACATTCATCTCAGCATCTGACTGCTGATATATTAATAATCACCTAAATAAACATGTTTTACCCAGACAAGCTAGCATTAGCTTAACTCAGGACAGTCACGTGACTCATCTTAAAAGAAGGATTAATGTTACCTTCTGGGATATTAAATACAACGCTTTCATAATAGTTAAATATAGTAAAAATCTGTTTATCTGTGAAATGTTCTTCCATGTTGCTTTGTTTAGCATTTTCTTCACATGAACATCCAAAAGCAGGACACAAATCTTTTTCTACGAGTCTTTAAGATCACTTGTTGGTCCCAAGATGTCGGCAGCACAGTTTAAACACATTAACTGTACGAGTTATTTTTAGAACAGCAGACATGTTCTGATTAAAGCGTCAAAGTTATGAGGATTTCCTTCTTTTCCTTCGTCTTCAGGGACAATAGACTAAATATTTCAGCATTTTGACAACACCTAAGTAAACAGTGATGTTAATAGATAAGAGCAAATACTCCTCCGTTGCAGCATTAGTGAAACAGCGCTAGCAGTTGAACCCTGACCTCAGAATATTTTATTATAGGAATAAAAGCTCATTTTGAGTGGTGTTAACCCCTTCAAAGGGAGGGAGCGTAATACGTAGTCGTAGCCAGGATAACATCCATGCTGCTCAGAAGATAAAGTTACTGCTGGTCAGCCTTCAATGTGGAGAGAAGATCAGAATATAACAACACAGCTATCAGGGCATGAGGAGGAGGAAACAGCTTGGCTCTGAAGCATGTTCACAACGAGGCAGAGTGAACGCGCTGGTGATATTTAAGGCTACCACTCCGAGAAAACGTTTTTCCACATTGTTCACACGAGTACGGCTTCTCTCCAGTGTGAATGCGCTGGTGAGATTTAAGGTGACTACTCTGAGAAAACGTTTTTTCACATTGTTCACAGCTGTATGGCTTTTCTCCAGTGTGAATGCGTTGGTGAGATTTTAGGCTACTACTCAGAGAAAAAGTTTTTCCACATTGTTCACAGCTGTACGGCTTCTCTCCAGTGTGAATGCGCTGGTGAGTTTTAAGGTTACCCCTTTGAGAAAAGGTTTCCCCACATTGTTCACAACTGTACGGTTTCTCTCCAGTGTGAATGTGCTGGTGATATTTAAGGTGAGCACTCTGAGAAAAGGTTTTCCCACATTGTTTACAGCTGTACGGTTTCTCTCCAGTGTGAATGTGCTGGTGATAATTAAGGTGACCACTCTGAGAAAAGGTTTCCCCACATTGTTTACAGCTGTACGGTTTCTCTCCAGTGTGAATGAGCTGGTGAGATTTTAAGTTAGTACTCCGAGAAAACGTTTCCCCACATTGTTCACAGCTGTACGGCTTCTCTCCAGTGTGAATGCGCTGGTGATATTTAAGGTGACCACTCTGAGAAAAGGTTTCCCCACATTGTTCACACCAGTACGGTTTCTCTCCAGTGTGAATGCGTTGGTGTCTTTTAAGGTTACTACTCAGAGAAAACTTTTCCCCACATTGTTCACACCTGTACGGCTTCTCTTCAGTGTGAATGCGCTGGTGAGCGTTAAGGTTACCTCTCTGAGAAAACGATTTTCCACATTGTTCACAGCTGTACGGTTTCTCTCCAGTGTGAATGAGTTGGTGAGACTTGAAGGTACCACTCCGAGAAAACGTTTCCCCACATTGTTCACAGCTGTATGGCTTCTCTCCAGTGTGAATGCGCTGGTGAGTTTTAAGGTGACTACTCCGAGAAAACGTTTCCCCACATTCTTCACAGCTGTACGGCTTCTCTCCAGTGTGAATGTGTTGATGTCTTTTTAGGGTACTCTGTTGTGTGAAAACTGCCCCACATTGATCACAGCTGTAAGGTTTCTCTCCAGTGTGAACTCTCTGATGAATCTTTAAATATCCTGATGATGTGAAGGATTTGTCACAGTGCTGACAGCGGTGATGTTTGGGTCCCTCTCCTCCTCTCTTTTTCTATAGCAACAGGCAAACAGAGAGTGATCAGTAACAACCTTCTTTAGACCCTGGACTTGCTCTCACTCACAATTTTAATTTTTCATTTATAAGGAAATGAAGGAAAATGTGTGCCAATCGCAAATATGTTATTATGAAAGCAAAGGAAATTTTCATAACTTTTATGGAGTTCCTAAATATTCTACATTGTTACTGTCTCCAATAGAACTTACCATCTTCAACAGAAAACACTGTTCACAAACTGCTCCAAAGAGCTCTTTGCTTTACTTAATACTCTGCTTCTGACTGGCAAGTAGTCCGTACCTAGGTACTGTCAGGGCCCTCATACTCTGCTCCTGACTGGCTAGTAGTCCTTACCTAGGTACTGTCAGGGCCCTCATACTCTGCTCCTGACTGGCTAGTAGTCCTTACCTAGGTACTGTCAGGGCCCTCATACTCTGCTTCTGACTGGCTAGTAGTCCTTACCTAGGTACTGTCAGGACCCTCATACTCTGCTTCTGACTGGCTAGTAGTCCTTACCTAGGTACTGTCAGGGCCCTCATACTCTGCTCCTGACTGGCTAGTAGTCCTTACCTAGGTACTGTCAGGGCCCTCATACTCTGCTTCTGACTGGCTAGTAGTCCTTACCTAGGTACTGAGCATGTGCAAGAGCATGTGCAACTTCCAACAAAGATGGAACAGAAGTGAGATGTCTCACTCTGGAGCTAAAACAAAGAGCTCAACACAAGAAAAGAGGAGCTGCAGCAATGTGCAGTACAACAAAAATATTTTGTTTTCTGAAAATTAAACCACAAGACCCTATTCTGGTACAACCTCTAAATAGAATTATGAACCTGAAAATGAGCAGAATATGGGCCCTTTAACAGGGAGCAGAAGATAAATTACAACCACTTATCTACAATGCTAGGATATGATGCGTAGCTCCATACCTCTCTCACTCTACCTCTCCCTCTCTCTCGTTTGGGCTAAATATACATTTCCTCAGTAACATATTAACTCCCACTGCTAGCTTTTAAGGCAAAGTGTACAGCTGTCTGTGCAAATGACAAGTGACTCCTTCAGTGGTTTAAGGGCAGTAGTTCATAAATGTATATTTTGAGACTAACATTCAGTCGGTACGCTATTATCTCCCACTTTTGTTTTGTTTTTACAGAGGCCGAGTTTCCTTCTCTACATATTATATGCTTTGCTTCCTCGTATATATGGACATAGAAAAGAAAGACACTGAAGGACTTGGACTCTGAAATCTAGAATCTATAAAGATAATGAAGTGATAAACTCAATGCACACAGTAAACATGACTGTAACAGTGTATTCACATGTACAGTGTGTAGTCTTGTGCATTATGTTGTTATGTTATTATGTCTTGTACTCTATCTTGCTATAATGCTGTTTCTGATTCTGTGAAGTGTGCACATGCGCTAACGTGCAAGCTGCCTGTTACAGTGCTCCGTCTCTGTCTTCTTACTACTGGTGCCTTCGGGGATCAATAAATGATTCTGATCACTTTAAAAAAACAATATACATATTCTATCCTATGGACATGGATATGATTAAAGTGGATAAAAGCATTAAAGATCTTGTTTGAGATGACTAGAACTTTAATGACCTTTTTTTGTTTGTGAAGTGACCTTGGGTATCATGAAAGGCACTTTAAATAAAGAGTATTATTATTATATAGATATACATACATATACACAGATTATGTGTCCCTGAAAAACCCCGCGAATCTAACAGTAGTTCCGCATTGCATTAATTTGCACGCAAGTTTTATTTATTTTTATACCGTGTATTCTCTGTGTAAATTCATGCAAATTCAATATATATATATATATATATATATATATATACATATATATATATCTCAGGACCAAGAACACCAAGTATTAATATTCTAGACTCATACTTACTCTGAGAACCCCTTCCATTTCAGCAGAAACTCTACTCTTCCCTTCACCACTCTGCGGTCCAACACCTTCTCCTCCACATACTCCTCTTCCTTCACTGCTGCAGGCTGCTCCTCCTCCTCCTCTTCCTCCTTCACTGCTGCAGGCTGCTCCTCCTCCTCCTCCTTCACTGCTGCTACAGGCTGCTCCTCCTCCTCTTCCTCCTTCACTCCTGAAGCACCGGCAGAAGGTGTTGCAGGCTCCTCCTCTTCCTCCTTCACTGCTGCAGGCTGCTCCTCCTCCTCCTCCTTCTTGCCCTTCTTTCCTGCTCCGGTTGCCATCTTGCCGTCTGCTGAAGGTGCCTTTGGTAGACCCAAGGAGGGGGGGGGACATGCAGAGATAATGATTTAAGGGTTAGAAGAACTAATGGGAGGTGTGAGTGAATTCTAGTTGACCATGTTTTACTAGATTAAAATCTTCTGTTTGAATGGAGAAAATGCAAGGGCTGATGAGGGGACCAATCCATAGGACTTCAGAGTGTCAAGCATCTCCTGCATTCAAACTGAAAGAACTACTAAAATGTAAGGCCCAAAAGTCATTAACTGGAGCTCCAAGCTACATGCACAGTAGCCTGGACCAACCACACTTCATTTAGCAGAACATCTCCAGATGTTCCTGTGTGAAAATGGAAAGTTCAGAAAGACGGAACTGGAATTGCCTTGCCTTACTATGTTGCATGTATGTATGTATGTATGTATGTATGTATGTATGTATGTATGTATGTATGTATGTATGTAATATGCATGTGCATATTGCAATGACGAGAGTCATTTATATATAAATCCTTAAAGACATTTGTGAAACCCTCTGTGTGCATTCATTAATATTGAGATTAGATTTCTGGGACTCTTCAGTCTGGAGTACCCTCTTTCCTTCACTCACCTCCTCCTCCCTGACACCTTTCCTCTTGCCCTTCTTCTTCTTCTCCTCCGTCTCCTTGTGTGTCTGCATGTACTCGGTGATAAGGTCCTGGTCCAGGTTGTCTTGTGGCTCCCATGTGTTATCCTCACTGGAAAGGTGAGTGCAGACAGAAGAACATCTCCTCACACTTTGTTTTTAGACAATCCATTCTCACTCTTATTAGCATTCCTATTATTACTTTTTTCTATTGCCATCTTGTAATGTTATTTGTGGGTCTGCAGTTTATGTCAACTTTGAGGGCATGATACAATGCTGCAATCTATGCTGTAGATTATTTGCATACACACACATATACAGTACAGGCCAAAAGTTTGAACACACCTTCTCATTCAATGCGTTTTCTTCATTTTCATGACTATTTACATTGTAGATTATCACTGAAGGCATCACAACTATGAATGAACACATGTGGAATTATGTACTTAACAAAAAAGTGTGAAATAACTGAAAACATGTCTTATATTCTAGTTTCTTCAAAGTACCCCCCCCCCCTTTGCTTTTTGATAGCGCTGCAAACCCTTGGTGTTCTCTCAATGAGCTTCATGAGGTAGTCCCTGAAATGGTTTCCCTTCCCAGGTGGGCCTTGTCAGGGTTCATTAGTGGGATTTCTTGCCTTATTAATGGAGTTGGGACCATCAGTTGTGTTGTGCAGAAGTCAGGTTGATACACAGCCGACAGCCTATTGGACGACTGTTAGAAATCATATTATGGCAAGAACCAATCAGCTGAGAGAAGAGAAACGAGCGGCCATCATTACTTTAAGAAATGAAGGGCAGTCGGTCCGGAAAATTGCGAAAACTTTGAATGTGTTAAAAGTGCAGTCGCAATAATCATCAAGCGCTACAACAAAACTGGCTCACATGAGGACCGCCCCAGGAAAGGAAGACCAGAGTCCCCTCTGCTGCTGAGGATAAGTTCCTCTGAGTCCCCAGCCTCAGAAATCACAAGTTAACAGCAGTGTTGTTATGTACATAATTCCACATGTGTTCATCCATAGTGTTGATGCCTTCAGTGATAATCTACAATGTAAATAGTCATCAAGATAAAGACAACGCATTGAATGATATGATAATGATATTTATACACACAGTATATCAGGACCAAGAACACCAAGTATTAATATTACAGACTCATACTTACTCTGAGAACCCCTTCCATTTCAGCAGAAACTCTACTCTTCCCTTCACCACTCTGCAGTCCAAAACCTTCTCCACCACATACTCCTCCTCCTCCTTCACTGCTGCTACAGGCTGCTCCTCCTCCTCCTTCTTGCCCTTCTTTCCTGCTCCGGTCGCCATCTTCTGAAGGTGCCTTTGGTAGACCCCACGAAGGGGGGAGGGGTACATGCAGAGATAATGATACAAGGGTTAGAAGAACTAATGGGAGGTGTGAGTGAATTCTAGTTGACCATGTTTTACTAGATTAAAATCTTCTGTTTGAATGCAGAAAATGCAAGGGCTGATGAGGGGACCAATCCATAGGACTTCAGAGTGTCAAGCATCTCCTGCATTCAAACTGAAAGAACTACTAAAATGGAAGGCCCAAAAGTCATTAACTGGAGCTCCAAGCTACATGCACAGTAGCCTGGACCAACCACACTTCATTTAGCAGAACATCTCCAGATGTTCCTGTGTGAAAATGGAAAGTTCAGAAAGAGGTTTTGATGGTGCAACAAGGCCGGCCTGGTCGCTTCTTTAAGGGAAGAACTGTAAAGATTCCCAAAGAATACGTTAACGTTAGCCATCTTATATCTAACTGGGATGTTTGGGAGTGATTGGAGCAGGATGGCTGAGGACGAAGTAATGTTACACAGACTGATACACTGGTAAGAGCCATGGATGCAGCTCATTGAAATAGTGTGTGTGTGTGTGTGTGACTGGTCTATGTCAACATGCACACGTGTTTCTTCTATCAGGGTGAACAGTTCCTTCCTGAGACTATGTAGCAGAACCAAAGTCGTCGTCCAGAGCTTAGCCCCGCCCACGACTATTCTGATTGGTTTAAAGAAAACAAGCAAGCCAGAGCGTTTCTTCTACAGTAAAAGAACGAAGGGAAACCTCCAAGTTAAAGCTGTTTTTAACTTTAATAAATGAAAACATCTTTCTAAAAGACAACGAGGAATCCTGTTAAATAATCCTGATTTCCATAGAAACCAAAGTAATTGGGATTCATATCTCTTTCCCTAACGTACGACTCGGAAAAGCTTCAAATGATCAAAGAAAATATATTTCAGGCAACGCACTAGGGCTCGGTCTATTTGCTGGATTGTTCCGAGGTGACTGTCGGTAGCTAACGTTAGCAGATAAGCCCGTTGCCAGTGTTGAGTTATGAAAAGTTAAAAACAATGTATTTCTGTTAAAGTCTGCTGCAGTCGGGTTGAGAAGATTTGATTTAATTCAGTGGTGAAGGCTCCAGATCAAGCTGTTTAATTATCATCTGTTGTCTCAGTGAAGAGGAGATCAGGACGGCCCTATTGCCCCCCCCCTCCCCACACACACTCTAAAGAAGTGATTAGGTTAAGTCTGGCATTTCACATATAGAAAGAAACCTTTTGCTTCACACCAGGAAGTAACCCCCCCCCCCCCCCCGCTGTCTTAGACTATAAGACAATGTTGATTAAGGGGGGGGGGTCTCTAGGTCACAGTGGTGTGATATGTTCCTTATCTTTCAGTTGGAATGTGACTGAAAGTTTATGACCCTTTCAGGACCTGCAGGGCAAAAGATAACATGACCTGCTGGCCTTTCAGTTGGGCTGTAAAGAGGGACTGGAACCAGACCCAGGACGCGTCCCTAACCATCAATCCTGCTTCTGACACATTTAGGAGAGCTGGATTATAACGGAATGTACCAGAACACCTTATCTTAGAGAAAAGGAGTATTGCAAAACAACTTAATGCATGATAACAACCTTAATGCATGACCAACATGTCTTCATTTATGTTGAAATAATGCTTTTCCCTTTTAGCTTAAATGTATAATATATAATGTTTAAGCACATTTAACATTTTAAATTCCAACAATACCTGGCGAATAAGGCTGATTCTGATTAGCCTGTGCCTATGTTAATGTTAACTAGCATGTTAGTTAGCAGTAATTAGCCTGTGTCTATGTTAATGTTAACTAGCATGTTAGTTAGCAGTAATTAGCCTGTGCCTATGTTAATGTTAACTAGCATGTTAGTTAGCAGTAATTAGCCTGTGTCTATGTTAATGTTAACTAGCATGTTAGTTAGCAGTAATTAGCCTGTGTCTATGTTAATGTTAACTAGCATGTTAGTTAGCAGTAATTAGCCTGTGCCTATGTTAATGTTAACTAGCATGTTAGTTAGCAGTAATTAGCCTGTGTCTATGTTAATGTTAACTAGCATGTTAGTTAGCAGTAATTAGTCTGTGTCTATGTTAATGTTAACTAGCATGTTAGTTAGCAGTAATTAGCCTGTGTCTATGTTAATGTTAACTAGCATGTTAGTTAGCAGTAATTAGCCTGTGTCTATGTTAATGTTAACTAGCATGTTAGTTAGCAGTAATTAGCCTGTGTCTATGTTAATGTTAACTAGCATGTTAGTTAGCAGTAATTAGCCTGTGTCTATGTTAATGTTAACTAGCATGTTAGTTAGCAGTAATTAGCCTGTGCCTATGTTAATGTTAACTAGCATGTTAGTTAGCAGTAATTAGCCTGTGTCTATGTTAATGTTAACTAGCATGTTAGTTAGCAGTAATTAGCCTGTGCCTATGTTAATGTTAACTAGCATGTTAGTTAGCAGTAATTAGCCTGTGTCTATGTTAATGTTAACTAGCATGTTAGTTAGCAGTAATTAGCCTGTGCCTATGTTAATGTTAACTAGCATGTTAGTTAGCAGTAATTAGCCTGTGCCTATGTTAATGTTAACTAGCATGTTAGTTAGCAGTAATTAGCCTGTGTCTATGTTAATGTTAACTAGCATGTTAGTTAGCAGTAATTAGCCTGTGTCTATGTTAATGTTAACTAGCATGTTAGTTAGCAGTAATTAGCCTGTGTCTATGTTAATGTTAACTAGCATGTTAGTTAGCAGTAATTAGCCTGTGTCTATGTTAATGTTAACTAGCATGTTAGTTAGCAGTAATTAGCCTGTGTCTATGTTAATGTTAACTAGCATGTTAGTTAGCAGTAATTAGCCTGTGTCTATGTTAATGTTAACTAGCATGTTAGTTAGCAGTAATTAGCCTGTGTCTATGTTAATGTTAACTAGCATGTTAGTTAGCAGTAATTAGCCTGTGTCTATGTTAATGTTAACTAGCATGTTAGTTAGCAGTAATTAGCCTGTGTCTATGTTAATGTTAACTAGCATGTTAGTTAGCAGTAATTAGCCTGTGCTCTATGTTACATGTTAACGTAGCATGTTCAGTTAGCAGTAATGTAGTCTGTGCCTATGTTAATGTTCAACTAGCATCGTTAGTTAGACCAGCTAATTAGCCTGTGTCTATGTTAATGTTAACTAGCATCGGTTAGTTAGCAGTAATTAGCCTGTGTCTATGTTACTCGGTTCAACTAGCATGTTAGTTAGTCGGTAATTAGCCGTGTGCCTATGATTGATGTTAACGCCTCAGCATGGTTAGTTAGCAGTAATTAGCGCTGTGTCTGATGTTAATGTTCAACGTAGCATGTTAGTTAGCAGTACATTAGCCTGTCGCCTATGTTAATGTTAACTAGCATGTTAGTTAGCAGTAATTAGCCTGTGATCTATCGTTAATGTTAACTAGCATGTTAGTTGGACAGTACGTCAGACTATGACTGTTGTTAACGCCGACACAAACAGGGTAAGTTAGCAGTAATTAGCCTGTGTCTACGTTAATGCTAACATTTCCATGTGTTAGGGACCCCGATCAGTATTTAGCCTGTACGTCTATATTAAAGTACATGAACTTTAGCATACCATGATTACACACCAAAACATGTCTGCTGTGGACCGTTTGTGTTTCAGAGCATTAACGCTTTGCAAAACCGTCAGCCGCAGACCAGTCTGGTGGGCGATGTCCGACGGGTGAAATCTCTGGTTCTGACCTGCTGGGCTTCGTAGTAATCTTGTATGAGAGTCTATGGCTTAATGACAACGACTGGGATGCATCTGGTTAGCAGCAAGTAGCCTGGGGGGCTACTGTCACAGGGTGCAGAGGAAGCAAGACCGGGATAGACAGTGAGTGGTTTGATGCGCTACGTTGAATAGCTAAATAAAAACTTTTCGTTTGCAGTATATTAGTCTGTGTTTTTGTTAAAGTTAACTAGTGTGCAATAGTTGGAAACAACATAACATGCCCCTAATATATAGTATTAACTAGCATATTAGTTAATAGTAATTAGCCCGTGTCAATATTGAACAGTTAAAGTGAGAATAGTGCAGAGAGTAGATAATCTAGTCGGTGTCTGGCTCGATTAATCTTTTTTTAACATGTCCCGTTTGTTCCGGACACACACTCCTGCACTCTATGTCAATGCTAACAACGCAGTGATCCGACCAATCAGCAGTCTAGCAGGTTTCCACGTCACCTTTTAGCTATCGCATCAGCTCGCTTAGAACCTCGACTGAGGTAGCTCACGAAAAAAAGTACCTGGTAGCAGGTCCCAGGGACTTTTTTTCAGTAATGGAAAACCAAAAAAAGGCGAGTAGAGTCGAGGCGAGTAGAGTAGATACCACGCAGTGGAAAGAGCACCATTATAGACTCCACTGGTCTCCGTCCAGACCAACGGGACCTGTTGGTCCACTTCTTTAACTGTCTATGGTTTCACTCACTCACTTAAAACTACTACTAACTGGCTCTATTAGCCTACAAGCTAGCACTTGTGAGTTATTTGCAGTGTTGTGTGGTCACTAGTTGATCGGGCTGCCTCTTCAGTTTAAGAAACGCTATGTGACGTTTGAGTTGATATGAAGCCATGCCCAGCAGCTCATGATACGCTGCGTTAAACCGCTGAGACTTATATTATATTATATTATACTGAGACTTATATATTTATATTTTATTATATTATATTATATTATACTGAGACTTATATATTTATATTATATATTATATTATACTGAGACTTATATATTTATATTATATATTATATTATACTGAGACTTATATATTTATATTATATTATACTGAGACTTATATATTTATATTATATTATACTGAGACTTATATATTTATATTATATTATATTATACTGAGACTTATATATTTATATTATATATTATATTATACTGAGACTTATATATTTATATTATATATTATATTATACTGAGACTTATATATTTATATTATATATTTTCTCACAAAAGCAGCTACGAGTTCGAATCCAAGTTGTTACATTCATTTTTTTCTTCTTTTAAAAGGACTAACTACTTTTCTACGTTTCTGTGTTTACTTAAACAGGCTCTGGAGATGAATAGGTGTGTTCAATAAAACGGATTCTAGACATTAACAGGAAGTTGTCCTTAACAGCGAGTGTCCTCAGACTAGACTCCAGAGACACATCAGAGAGGTAGCCTAACGTCCACGTCGTTATGTTTTATATTTTAATGACAACTTAACAAAAAGGCATTCACGCGGACAGCTACGTAGTCTCTTCCCGTTTTCAACAGCTGTCGTCACTATGGCAACAACAGACGCTTTTGGAGACGGTCGCCAGTTAACACGGACTCTCGTTAAACCGGAACACCGGGAACCGGGGACGTCTGGTCACCAAAACCGGGGACTGTTCCCGGGAACCGGGGACGTCTGGTCCCCCTCCCCACGGACTTTAGCTTGTGCTACACTAACTGCTAACAATGCTAACGGTGCTAGCGGGCTAACGATGCTAACAGCCGTTGGTATCATAACTTTTACAAACTGTATGGATGTAAAACGATATTAACACACACATATGTATGTTTTCCATATGTCTACATATATATATATATGTATATATGTATGTATGTTTACCTTCTGTCCGGTTCAGTGCGTGCAGCTAATCAGCGTCCGGTAAAGAGAACTGATTCTCTTCATCATCACGGATAACGGTCGTTCTACTCGTCACCGCCGAAGGCCCGCCCCTCCGCCCTCACATCGACAGCTGATTGGACGGGAAGTTAACAGCAGCCAATAGAATTAAAGTAGGTCAACAGATTTAAAAAAACTGTATTTTTACTGTAACACTGAACACATTCAAAATAAATTAGTTAACGGTTACAATCAACAACAACGGAAACACTACAAAATAAAACGTAATAAAGAGTATACATAATTAAATCAACCTGACGTGTGTAGTTTGTGGTGTCTGAGCAGTGCTGGATGATGTGTTGATACTGTTTCTTGATTATTAAAAAGTTTATTACATCAAAGAATTCAGCATCAATACAAGCTCTGCAGAAGCTAGGAGAGTGTCTCTGCCCAGTTACACTCTGGCTCCCAGCTTCTGTACCATGGTTTATACAGGGTCTCTGTTTACACAGCATGTAAAGGAAGGCGGGGTCGGGCCCCACAGCTAGCCTATCAATCAGAGACATCTGGTTAACTCTGGGGCCCCTTCCACTAGGATGAGCAACCCTTAGACCTTTACATTTAATGGCTGCATTCTACCATCTGGTTTGACTTTGGTGGTGTTGAGATACTACAAGTTATAACAATAACAGAACTTTTCTTTCTAAAATATTATTTAAATATTAAAAGCCTGAAAATGTAGAAAGTGTGTGTGTGTGTGTGTTAATATAGTGAGTACATTTCTTGTGTTATTATTATCTGGACTTATGGTTTAAGTAATGATAAATGTATATATTAACTCAATGTTCACATCACTCCAGTTCGGAGGTCTTTACACTGTTTTCCTGCCCCTCAAAGAATGTATTTCAAAATGTTTCTGCATACACAGAACCACGGGGGGAGTCCAGGTTCAAATATACAGACGTTATCCTTTAAATATAAACATAAAATATAAAAATGGGTGTGGACAGGGAGGGATAAGAGGCTGATTCACATATGCACACTTGTAGGTAATATGTGATTTATAAACAGAATATTACTTACAGATGTGCATGCGCATGGTTTTATAAATCTGATTTATTTTATTTTATTATATGCACGGTTTTATAAATGAGACCCCAGGTTATTTACATGGAGTCTGGTGGAGATATGCTCCTCTATACACGCTAAAAGTAGTGATTATTTACATGGAGTCTGGTGGAGATATGCTGCTCTATACACGCTAAAAGTAGTGATTATTTACATGGAGTCTGGTGGAGATATGCTGCTCTATACACGCTAAAAGTAGTGATTATTTACATGGAGTCTGGTGGAGATATGCTGCTCTATACACGCTAAAAGTAGTGATTATTTACATGGAGTCTGGTGGAGATATGCTGCTCTCTACACGCTAAAAGTAGTGATTATTTACATGGAGTCTGGTGGAGATATGCTGCTCTGAGTCTGGAGATATTGTTAGTCCACAACCTGAAGTCAAAATTAGTCACGGACTCAGATGTTGTCTTTTTTCCTTTGCAAAGGGGGAGAGTACTGAAATCATTCAGCAGTCCTCCAAAAGTACCTTCCCCTTGTTCTGCCTTTTTATTGAAGTTGTATGAATGGGTGTAGACATAAGGATATTTTACATATATGGTTGTAGACATATAGTAAACATATCTTATTCTCTGCTTCACCATTGGTTGAGCCGTGACTGGGTGTTGGCAAGTTTAGAACTCAGCATCTTCACCTAAAGTTGGACAGAGGAGCAATCTGCTTTTACTCACTGTCACAGATGCAACCCCCACCCAAGTTTCTTATCTTATCTCTCAGTCTGACTCTGCTAGCTTGACATTCCTGTGTTCTAAAGTTGCCAAACCCAAAACCTTTTCTTCCCAAAAGCTTTTCTCCCTTTCTGTATAGGCCATACGTATTTACATGATAACCATTTCACATATTAACTATGTTCAGTTCCTACAGATATGCTGCTCTATACACACTGAAAGTAGTGATTATTTACATGGAGTCTGGTGGAGATATGCTGCTCTATACATGCTAAAAGTAGTGATTATTTACATGGAGTCTGGTGGAGATATGCTGCTCTATACACGCTAAAAGTAGTGCTTATTTACATGGAGTCTGGTGGAGATATGCTGCTCTATACACGCTAAAAGTAGTGATTATTTACATGGAGTCTGGTGGAGATATGCTGCTCTATACACACTAAAAGTAGTGATTATTTACATGGAGTCTGGTGGAGATATGCTGCTCTATACACGCTAAAAGTAGTGATTATTTACATGGAGTCTGGTGGAGACATGCTGCTCTATACACGCTAAAAGTAGTGATTATTTACATGGAGTCTGGTGGAGATATGCAGCTCTATACACACTAAAAGTAGTGATTATTTACATGGAGTCTGGTGGAGACATGCTGCTCTATACACGCTAAAAGTAGTGATTATTTACATGGAGTCTGGTGGAGATATTGTTAGTCCACAACCTGAAGTCAAAATTAGTCACGGACTCAGATGTTGTCTTTTTTCCTTTGCAAAGGGGGAGAGTACTGAAATCATTCAGCAGTCCTCCAAAAGTACCTTCCCCTTGTTCTGCCTTTTTATTGAAGTTGTATGAATGGGTGTAGACATAAGGATATTTTACATATATGGTTGTAGACATATAGTAAACATATCTTATTCTCTGCTTCACCATTGGTTGAGCCGTGACTGGGTGTTGGCAAGTTTAGAACTCAGCATCTTCACCTAAAGTTGGACAGAGGAGCAATCTGCTTTTACTCACTGTCACAGATGCAACCCCCACCCAAGTTTCTTATCTTATCTCTCAGTCTGACTCTGCTAGCTTGACATTCCTGTGTTCTAAAGTTGCCAAACCCAAAACCTTTTCTTCCCAAAAGCTTTTCTCCCTTTCTGTATAGGCCATACGTATTTACATGATAACCATTTCACATATTAACTATGTTCAGTTCCTACAGATATGCTGCTCTATACACACTGAAAGTAGTGATTATTTACATGATAAAAGTAGTGATTATTTACATGGAGTCTGGTGGAGATATGCTGCTCTATACACACTGAAAGTAGTGATTATTTACATGGAGTTTGGTGGAGATATGCTGCTCTATACACACTGAAAGTAGTGATTATTTACATGGAGTCTGGTGGGTTTGGTGATGGTGATGTCGGGGCTGTTAACAAAAGGAGGTTTATCAAGGGAGGGGTCTCTGGACAGTTAGGATTTGTACCTGTGTGTGTTACGCCCCTACACACACACACACACACACACACACACACACACACACACACACACACACACACACACACACACATACATAAAACCAAACAAACTAAAGTAAAAGTAACATTAGGCCTATAGATTTTAAAAACTGGGGCTTTCCTTATGAAACGTGAATATAATGAAACCTTACGCCTCTAAATACATCAACATATGAGCATAGATATCCAATAAAGAAGTGTTGGATTCTAAACATTAGCATTTAAGGTTGTTATGTAGTGAATCAGATGGTGCAGCGCTGCAATACATCTCTTTATACAGACTTTTATTTATTTTTGGTTAAAGAAACCCCAAATATTCTGATAGAAACTTTGAAAATGGGTCAAATTTGCCCGAAGACACCACGAGGGTCAACAGCTGAATGTGTAGCTGTTGTTCCCCTCCTGACCTGCAGGCGGCGGCCTTCTGTCTTTTAGACTTTTAATCTGAAAAGCCCCGACTTACAGGAAACAGGAAGTGTGGGCTGGCGGTGGGATAGCTGTGTGTTTGTTAGCTGCCGAGCTTCTAGGTGAGTTTTTCGGAGACAGAGCTCCAGGTGAACCCGCACGCGTTCAGATAAATATCTTAATAACTGCTCTTTTACACGGCAGCCAGAGCGCGTGGAACAATTAGCGAATAGAAGCCCGAGCGGCGCATGCGTCAACACGCCGGGCTAGCGCCGCTGTTAGCTTCGTGGCTAACTACTAGCTCCGCTGTTAGCTTCGTGGCTAACTGCTAGCTCCGCTGTTAGCTTCGTGGCTAACTACTAGCTCCGCTGTTAGCTTCGTGGCTAACTGCTAGTTCCGCTGTTAGCTTCGTGGCTAACTGCTAGCTCCTCTGTTAGCTTCGTGGCTAACTACTAGCTCCGCTGTTAGCTTCGTGGCTAACTACTAGCTCCGCTGTTAGCTTCGTGGCTAACTGCTAGCTCCGCTGTTAGCTTCGTGGCTAACTACTAGCTCCGCTGTTAGCTTCGTGGCTAACTGCTAGCTCCGCTGTTAGCTTCGTGGCTAACTGCTAGCTCCTCTGTTAGCTTCGTGGCTAACTACTAGCTCCGCTGTTAGCTTCGTGGCTAACTACTAGCTCCGCTGTTAGCTTCGTGGCTAACTGCTAGCTCCGCTGTTAGCTTCGTGGCTAACTGCTAGTAATAAATGGGAACAGCGCCGTCTGCTGGCGTCACCTCCACATCGCGCTGCAGGGCTCAAAGTAACGAACTCTGGGGAATGTCTGTTAGCCAAACGTTTTATCAGCACCCAGATATCAGCAAATCGGGTTTTAAAGTGGTGTAAGACGTTGGTGAACGTTGTTTAACAACATTTTGTGATATGAGTGCTCCCGATACTTCACACAGAACCTTTTACGTTCAAGTAACGTTTGGACACAAATGCAAACACAATGAATTCACTGCAATGAAGAAACATTGGAATCTTACTTCATTGTGTTTGCATTTTTGTCTGATTTGCTGATATCTGCAGATATCTGGGTGCGTAGGTGACATAAATAGCCTATACTACAACACCAACAATTCTAAAGGTTGGGCACAAACTAACATTTCTTAAACAGAACTTTGTGTTGTAGGGGTTTCAAATGCGTGTCTTCCGTCGTAAACATAACGTTGTAGGCTATTAGAAACATAGATGTATGCATTTGAGGCACGTCAATAGAAATATTGCTTCTTCTCATAAATCCAAGAAACTTGTTGTTGTAGCTGATTGAAGCCTCCGGATCACGTGTTTCCAGCCCAGGGTAACCAGCTGTTTTAGACCGATGGGTTCCCAAACCGTGTGCTGTCTGGTGTCATTTATGACGAGTCCTTACATGGATGGTGCAGAGGTGTAGCAGGAGGTTATAGTGCAGAGGTGCAGCAGGAGGTTATGAGCACGAATTATGAAGTTACGCTTAAATCAAGGTAACCAGTTGTTTCGGTTTGCTCTGTTAAATTATGATTCTTGTTCTACTGAGAGAAAGGAAAGTGTTTTTCAGAAGTGATGTGGATGGTGTGATGGTGTAGTGGACAGTGTGATGGTGTAGTGGACAGTGTGATGGTGTAGTGGACATTGTGATGGTGTAGTGGACAGTGTGATGGTGTAGTGGACAGTGTGATGGTGAGTGTGATGGTGTAGTGGACAGTGTGATGGTGTAGTGGACAGTGTGATGGTGTAGTGGACAGTGTGATGGTGTAGTGGACAGTGTGATGGTGTAGTGGACATTGTGATGGTGTAGTGGACAGTGTGATGGTGTGATGGTGTAGTGGACAGTGTGATGGTGTAGTGGACATTGTGATGGTGTAGTGGACATTGTGATGGTGTAGTGGACAGTGTGATGGTGTAGTGGACAGTGTGATGGTGTAGTGGACGGTGTGATGGTGTAGTGGACATTGTGATGGTGTAGTGGACATTGTGATGGTGTAGTGGACATTGTGATGGTGTAGTGGACAGTGTGATGGTGTAGTGGACATTGTGATGGTGTAGTGGACAGTGTGATGGTGTAGTGGACGGTGTGATGGTGTAGTGGACATTGTGATGGTGTAGTGGACAGTGATGGTGTAGTGGACATTGTGATGGTGTAGTGGATGATGTGATGGTGTAGTGGACAGTGTGATGGTGTAGTGGACAGTGTGATGGTGTAGTGGACAGTGTGATGGTGTAGTGGACAGTGTGATGGTGTAGTGGACAGTGTGATGGTGTAGTGGACGGTGTGATGGTGTAGTGGACAGTGTGATGGTGTAGGGGACATTGTGATGGTGTAGTGGACTGACAGAGAAATTCGTTTTTATAAGTCCCTTATTAGACAATTCTCTGTAGTAGTGTCTTAGAATATTATACCTTGTATGCTTAAATCCATACATTCATATTCATATAATAATCATAACTTTCATGCTTATCATATATTCATATCTTGCTTGACGTATATTCGTACATGCTTTTATATTTTATAATCTTATATGCACATTTAACCAACTATGTTTTCCTTAAAGCTGTTAGCACCGCCATAAAGTCTACTCTGTTGTAAATCCTTTAGATAGTCTTAGTTTCGAGGTCAGGCAGAGGGTCAGGTTGCCCCGGCGACCTAGTGCACTTACAGAAGTACACTTCGCGCACTACGTACTGTCTTGCATAGTGCGTAAATTTTGACAGAGGAGTGTTGTCTCAAATCGCGCACTGCCATGTGCACTTACCGGAAATGACGATCACATTTCATCTCTTCTTCTTCTGTAAAATTGGGAATTTCACCAAGGGAGAGCATTCCAGTCTGCTATTGTGTTTCGCGAAAAATAATTCCTGCATTGTTTTTGATATTTTAACAACAATAAATGTGATGTTTTTATTTGCTCCAGGATGACGACTGCAACACAGCCGTCATGTCACCCCCCCCATTAGCTGAAAACAGTACACACAACTGTATTGTATAATATTCGTTCTTGTTAGTGCAGTCTTTTAAATTCATTAATTATACCTATTCTTTGCAGTCCACTCTTATATGTATATACTTATATTTCTGCTCTAAAAATAAGTAACGTTAATATTCATTCATTCATAACGTTACTGTTCATTTTAATGCTCAACTGTTTCATGAGGAAATCTTTGTAGCCCAGAGATAAGACTGTTATAATGAAGCATTACCCTTACAACTTACCTAATAGACAAAACATATTATATATACATATTTTATATAAGTTGTATTTTTGTTCTAAATGGTCTTCATACAGTGACGATACAATAGTGAAAGCAGAGGGAACAGACCTGACATTTAAATAGACCCCATTCCTTTATATGCTTGCTACAGTCATGCAACGTGTAATACAAAAGAGAACAAAGTTTAATACTTTTAATATAATTTTATTTTATAAATGTGCTTGTAGTTCTGCAGGCTCCCCCCGGGTCGGAGCTAGTCTGATGGGGACAGGGACATGAGGGGGGGACTCCAGACTCTCCAGGGGATCCTTCTACGGTCTGATGGCCATCGTCGCCCCTAAATGACGGCCCTCTATTCCTCGTTTGTCCCTGAAGAGATGGGTTATACAGTATATACATCAGGTGGAGGCAGTAACAGCGGATACATTTTAACATTACGCTACTGTGCCAATGTAGTTATCCCCGCCAGGATTTGTATCCCCTGGCCGCGGGAGCGCGCATGCACGCAGAGCGGAGTTTCTGCTGCCCTTCGTATTGTTTAACTGCTGCACTTTGAATTAAATGGAACAAATAGCGACGTGGAACACTCGATAGGGTTTTCCATAGTAACATGGGTCTCAGTTAACTACATAAATACGTGTATTTGTCTGTTACATTATGGCGACGTGTCAAATGTTTATAGCGTGGTTTAATATTATGGACTGATAGGCGTATCCTCCCTGTCCTCTAACGGGATTTCTGTTTTAATTTAATTTAGTTTAATATGGCTTTTCAATTAAACACTTTTTCACCTGTCTACCATATGAGTTACATAGGAGGTACTCAAAATATCAGGCCGTTTTTCACCTGATATTTTATGTATCCCATCCCTAACATGCAATGGGTCTGTCCTGTCATCATGGGTGTTATTTTGTGTGTTTAATAGGTCACAATAAACAACCTGACTAAATTTGGAGAGGTTTGCTGTTGTTTATCAAAAGTTACATAGGGGATACCAACAATATCAGGCTGTTTTTCACCTGATATTTTATGTATCCCCTATCTAACATGCAAAGGGTTGTCTTGTCATCATGGGTGTTTATTGTGATGTGTTTAATAGGTCACAATAAACAACCATGATGACAGGACAGACCCTTTGAAAGTTACATAGGGGATACACAAAATATCAGATGAAAAACAGCCTGATAGTTGTTGGTATCCCCTATGTAACTTTTGCTAGCCAACAGCAAACCTCTCCAAATTTAGTCAGGTTGTTTATTGTGACCTATTAAACACACACAATACCACCCATGATGACAGGACAGACCCATTGCATGTTAGAGATGGGATACATAAAATATCAGGTGAAAAACGGCCTGATAGTTTTGAGTATCCTCCTATGTAACTCATATGGTAGACAGGTGAAACAGTATTCAATTGCAAAGCCATACTAAACCAAATTAAATTAAGTCAGGAATTCCGTTTGAGTATAGGGTTATGCTTATGGTTTTTGGTATTGAGCTATGTTATAAACATTTGATTACGTTGCCTTAATGTAACAGACAAATACACGTATTTATGTAGTTAACTGAGACCCATGTTACTATGGAAAACCCTATCGAGTCTTCCACGTCGGTATTTGTTCCGTTTAATTCAAAGTGCAGCAGTTAAACAATACGAAGGGCAGCAGAAACTCCGCTCTGCGTGCATGCGCGCTCCCGCGGCCAGGGGATACAAATCCTGGCGGGGATAAGTACATTGGCACGACACCGGCAGACAATCAGCTGATCGCTATTTTGGTGAGCTAACGCTCACATCGGATTATGTACAACTTTTTAAGATCACACTTTTAACACTAAAATCTTCTACAACGGAACGATAGTTTAACACAAACAACAAAATACTACAACACATGTAACATTAGCTTATAACTTATTTGCCAATCTGGTTAAACTGCCGCTGTTAGCTAGCTAAGGTTGGCTTGCTAGCACGTCCAATTACGGTACCAATAAAGGTTATAATTCGTGGTACAAAAATCATTACCGACTGTAAAATTAACCAAATATACATATACAGGTGGCTTATATGTTATAAGTATAGCAAAAACACTCACGTTCAACTTACATTAGTATTGCTCCGTCGGTCTCGCTATCGCGTCTAACGGTTGTTAGCCCCGCCCCTTCCGCTACGTAGCCAAGATGGCGACCGTTGAGTGTGGAAAGTGTCCATCGATGTACACTCATTTTTGGGGGCGTTTTGAGTGTACCATCCGGGTATTTAAGTACACTGCGTTTGACCGCACTTCGACAGTGTGAACGCACTATGTACTCAAATAGTTAGTATTTAGTACAGAAGTGCGCGATTTGAGACACAGCCTAAGTGTGTGTGTGTGTGTTTCAATAAAGAGACTTTGCTTTTAGTTTTCTAGTTGTAGTTCCCTGGAGCAATGCTGGCAGGAAGGCAGGTACCTGTGTGTGTTACGCCCCTACACACACACACACACACACACACACACACACACACACACACACACACACACATAAAACCAAACAAACTAAAGTAAAAGTAACATTATAGATTTAAAAAACTGGGGCTTTCCTTATGAAACGTGAATATAATGAAACCTTACGCCTCTAAATACATCAACATATGAGCATAGATATCCAATAAAGAAGTGTTGGATTCTAAACATTAGCATTTAAGGTTGTTATGTATACACTATAATATATATTATTATACATTATATATTATTATACACTATAATATATATTATTATACATTATATAACCCTAACCCTGCATTACATTATATATTATTATACACTATAATATATATTATTATACATTATATAACCCTAACTGACAGAGAAATTTGTTTTTATAAGTCTTTTATTTCATATTTCTCTGTAGTAGTGTCTTAAAATATTATAACTTTCATGCTTATCATATATTCATATCTTGCTTGACGTATATTCATACATGCTTTATATTTTATAATCTTATATGCACATTTAACCAACAATGTTTTCCTTAAAGCTGTTAGTGCCTCCAGGCAGTAAAATGTCTCCACGGCTGCATATCATATAGATAACAAATGTCTCCAAGTGTCCTAGTTTCGAGGTCAGGCAGGGAACACGTTGCCCCGGCAACCTGCCCTCTGTCCTCCTTTCTCTGTGCAGGCATAAACCAAACACCAGATGCTTTAGACTCAACAACTGTAAATCTTTGTGTGTGTGTGTCTCAATAAAGAGACTTTGCTTTTAGTTTTCTAGCTGTAGTTCCCTGGAGCAACGCTGGTGAAAGGTTGTTTCTTGCGCGGAGCTTCCCTTTTGCAAAAGTCCATTAACTGCATATTTTGCCGTCTGCGTCTCGTTTCTTTGCTTGACCATGGTTATTTAGTAAGATAAAGTGTCCTGAACCTGACATTTTCTGGTGCCGAAACCCGGGAGTCAACAGCTGAGGAGTCCAGGACCGCGCTCGATCAAGGCCAGAGGATCTGTTAACAGCCGTCCACCTCTTCGTTGGACGGGGCCATAGGTTGGTCCGGTGCTGCCCTGCACCCTCGGTGACGACTCCCCATGGTCGAGCAGCGGACAGACACGGTGAGTGTGGCAGTTCTGAGTTTCTCATGTAAAAAAGAGGTGCACGGGCCTGGGGCCAGTTTTTTCTAGCTAAATTTGAAAGTGTCATTAATGATGCCGTGCTGTCTGGGACTTTATTGAGTTCTTTATTCTGTTACCTGTGGACGGACAAAAAGCTTGACGTAATGGCTGTGTGTCTTACTGTCTGGGACTGTATTGAGTGATTTGTTGTGGATGCTCGGGGCAGATATAAGGCTCGAAGCCAGGCTGTTGTTGATGATTGCTTTCCGTCTGGGACAATTAGCTGAGCTTAAACGGGAAGTATCTGTTGATACGTTCCGAGGGACACTTTTCCCCGAACGGGGAAACCGTTGTTGGTGTCCGGCGGCCATTCTGAATACCTCAGAAGTTTGGCAGGGTGATCACAGCTTGTGTCTTGTTTGTCTTGTTATTGTGGTTTTATTGTTTTGTGTTTGCCGTTACGCTATGTGTGTCTGTTCATAGCGAGTTGTTGTTGTCTGATACGCTATGTGTGTTTTTGCATAGCAGGTGTTTGTATTGTTTGTGACAATTTGCTGTTTGTTTGAAGACAATAAGAGTGTTGCTGCACAGCGGTTTATTGAGATAACTTGTGGTTCTTTGTGAGATTTTGCTTAGGACAGGGACACAGGTTGGTGTAGCGCAGTGTTATATTGTGGAAATTGTGTGATTTCTGAAATAGAGCAGGAAGTATGGGTCAAAATCAGAGTTCTGCCGTTCCTAAAGATGTAAAATTCATGGAAAAAGCCTTCCCGGGAAGTGTAGAATTTGTAAAAGATTGGACAGATAAATACGGTTTTGATGGGCAGCTTGGACTAGCGTTTGTTACTAGTTTATTAGAGCGATTGCAGGTGGAGGAGAGAGTTGCTATTAAGGAGAAAAAGAGACGGGATGGGATTGCCACAGCAGGAACACAACCAATGTATTCCCTATGAAGACAGTTAACCCCTAGTGATGGCCCAGTGGATATGGACAGGGGTTTGATCCCCGCTGTGTAGTACATCAATCCTGACAAAGGCATTTAACCCCATTATGATTTTTTTATTATTCCGTACCTTTTTTGGTTGTTGGTTTTCAACTCTTCTCACTACTTCAACATATTCTTACTGATTTAAGCTATTTATCCAGTTTAGCTATCGCATTTCTTTTTTTATTAAAAACAATGTTGATACTACAACTGCATTTTGAAACATACTAAATACGGTGTTAATTACTACAACATTTTTGACTCAAAACAGTAATATAATTGAATAAAATTAAAATATATTTGTAACAACGTCACCTGTCTGCATCTTACTTGTTAAAACAGTGAGACCAATGATCTGTTTCACGATATCTTACAGCGATCCACACACACCATTTCATTACCTTTCCATTTTCCAGATCATGCCATAGTTTTCATGTACATAATGTCAGGACTGTGAGAAATCTTAACAGCAGAACATAGTGTTTGATGGCCAAACTCCAACATTATTACATTTTTGTTCTATGCAGTGCATATGTCTGAGAATAATACAAAGTAATTCTTCTTTCAGCCTTTTCAAGCAATTCATTTCAACTTTCATCTCTCAACTTTCATCTTTGACAATATTACAGTTCAGCTTTCTATCAATGTATTTCAGCTCTTCACGTATTTAGGTAATACAGTTTAGCTTCTAACTGACAATTTTCCAGATTTTTCAGCAGTGCAATGCATTTCAGCTTTAAGATTTTTCATACAATTTGATACATATTTCTGCATTTGTTAGTCTTCTTTACTCATTCATTATCACTTAGAAATTATACTAATCTTTTCTCATTATTCTGCTTTTAAAGTCATAACTTTTCACACAGTTTAGCACAAGCTTTTAATTTTGTTTGTGAAATTCAAACTTATTAAAACAATTTCTACTTTTCAACTATTCTCACTAGTTCAACATCTTCTTATTGATTTAAGCGATTTCTCTAGTTTAGCTTTAGCATTTCAAATTTTTTTAAATTCATTTTGGTTTTTAACATCTTTTTTACATTAGTGGTGTTATTCAACTTAATTAAAACCATTCCTACTTTTTCAATTAGAACTTTTACTGATTCAACCAGGTTAGCTTTAGCAATTTAGCTATTCAGCATTCCCACGCATTTTCTGCAGGAAATGCATTTTCTAGTTCAGTGTGCCGATGTGCAATCGGCACAATGACTATTATTGCCCATACTTATTATTATTATTCGCCTGTTTTTTGTCCCGCTACTAGTCCCAAAGCGTTGCCAACACGCGCAAACAGATGACATCGAAATGTGGGTAATGATCGGGAATGGCGGGCTATGACTTTTCAAAGAGATTTGCCGCGTGGTTTTACCGAAATCGGCAAAAATACGGCAAAAAATGTCCCATAGACTTGAATGGGAAATGATCTGGAAATCGCTCAACATCGCTCAAAACGCCCCCTCTTTGGGACCGTGCTGTATCGCCATACTTTAACGTAGAAACATGATTAAAAGTTTAAACCGAAGACAAGACTTTGCCGTTTATTGGGCTGAATGGGCGTTCAGATATCAAGCACGGTTTCTCCCAAATCCCAGTTTACGTATCGTCCCGTTTTCAGACCGTCTCAGATTTTCCAATGTGTGTGTATGTGGCGGAATGTTCAGAGTTAGAGTGGGGGACAGAGTGGGGGGCTGCGGTACGGATCTCTGGAAGTTTCCCAAACAAATTACTCTCTCTCCTCCAGTTTTCAGTCTTCAGACTTCATTATGGGTGAAAATGTAGTAAATCTTGTTCCGGTCGCAGACATGTAACTATGGAGTCTATCGGACTTAAACTGTTGGCTGTGATCTACCAACTGTCGACAGAAGCTATGAAAAAACCATGCAGCTGGAGTACGATTCAGTGATTTCTTCCCCAAACAAATTGCTCTCTCTCCTCCAGTTTAACCTCTTTAGACATCATAGTTGGTCAAAATGTAGGGAATCTTGTGCCGATCGCAGACATGTAACTATGGAGTCTATCAGACTAAAACCTTTCGCGCTAGGCTCACCAACTGCAGATATAAAGCATTGGGGAAAAAATCTGGCTCCCTTTTTGAGGAAATCACCATAGCAACAGGTTCTGATACTGAGAGGGCAGAGGGAGGGGCTGGAGAACTATGTTTTTTCCCAAACAAATTGCTCTCTCTCCTCCAGTTTTAACTCTCCAGACATCATTTTTGGTCAAAATGTAGGAAATCTTGTGCCAATCGCAGACATGTAACTATGGAGTCCATCAGACTTAATGTGTTCACGCTAGGGGAACCAACTGCCAACAGAACACATTGAAAACGAATATCTAGATCCTTCTCTGAGGAAATCAGCATAGTAACAAGACACACACACACTCTCTCACACACACACACACACACACACTCAGACACAGACACACACACACTCTCTCACACACACACACACACTCACAGACACACACACACACTCAGACACAGACACACCTATCATGACACTGTTCCCTGGAGTCCGTGTTGACCAACTGACTCCTAACTGACGTTTCCAATGTGTGTGTATGTAGATGTGCACCCAGTAGCAGGCACACTGATAAAATGTTTGCGGAATTTTCTAGTTATATATTATTATACACTATAATATATATTATTATACATTATATAACCCTAACCCTGCATTACATTATTATATATTATACACTATAATATATATTATTATACTTGTATCATTATCTCTGCATGTCCCCCCCCCCTCCTTGGGTCTACCAAAGGCACCTTCAGCAGACGGCAAGATGGCAACCGGAGCAGGAAAGAAGGGCAAGAAGGAGGAGGAGGAGGAGCAGCCTGCAGCAGTGAAGGAGGAAGAGGAGGAGCATCCTGTAGCAGTGAAGGAGGAGGAGGAGGAGGAGGAGCAGCCTGCAGCAGTGAAGGAGGAAGAGGAGGAGGAGCAGCCTGCAGCAGTGATGGAGGAAGAGGAGTATGTGGTGGAGAAGGTGTTGGACCGCAGAGTGGTGAAGGGAAGAGTAGAGTTTCTGCTGAAATGGAAGGGGTTCTCAGAGTAAGTATGAGTCTAGAATATTAATACTTGGTGTTCTTGGTCCTGAGATATATAATATATTTACATATTGCAAAGTGTCATCATGGTATCACGCCCTCAAAGTTGAAGGTTTGGTATTTTGACACTACGCTGCAGACCCACAAATAACCTTACAAGATGGCAATAGAATAAAGGAATAATAGGAATGCTAATTAGAGTGAGAATGGATTGTCTAAAAACAAAGTGTGAGGAGATGTTCTTCTGTCTGCACTCACCTTTCCAGTGAAGATAACACATGGGAGCCACAAGACAACCTGGACCAGGACCTTATCACCGAGTACATGCAGACACACAAGGAGACGGAGGAGAAGAAGAAGGAGGGCAAGAGGAAAGATGTCAGGGAGGAGGAGGTGAGTGAAGGAAAGAGGGTACTCCAGACTGAAGAGTCCCAGAAATCTAATCTCAATATTAATGAATGCACACAGAGGGTTTCTCAAATGTCTTTTAGGATTTATATATAAATGACTCTCGTCATTGCAATATGCACATGCATATTACATACAGTGGGTACGGAAAGTATTCAGACCCCTTTAAATTTTTCACTCTTTGTTTCATTGCAGGCATTTTCCAAAAATCAAAAAAGTTCATTTTATTTCTCAGTAATGTACACTCAGCACCCCATCTTGGACAGAAAAAAACAGAAATGTAGAAATTTTTGCAAATTTATTAAAAAACAAAAACTGAAATATCACATGGTCATAAGTATTCAGACCCTTTGTTCAGTATTTAGTAGAAGCACCCTTTTGATCTAATACAGCCATGAGTCGTTTTGGGAAAGATGCAACAAGTTTTTCACATCTGGATTTGGGTATCCTCTGCCATTCCTCCTTGCAGATCCTCTCCAGTTCTGTCAGGTTGGATGGTAAACGTTGGTGGACAGTCATTTTCAGGTCTCTCCAGAGATGCTCAATTGGGTTTAAGTCAGGGCTCTGGCTGGGCCATTCAAGAACAGCCACGGAGTTGTTGTGAAGCCACTCCTTCGTTATTTTAGCGGTGTGCTTAGGGTCATTGTCTTGTTGGAAGGTAAACCTTCGGCCCAGTCTGAGGTCCAGAGCACTCTGGAAAAGGTTTTCGTCCAGGATATCCCTGTACTTGGCCGCATTCATCTTTCCCTCGATTGCAACCAGTCGTCCTGTCCCTGCAGCTGAAAAACACCCCCACAGCATGATGCTGCCACCACCATGCTTCACTGTTGGGACTGTATTGGACAGGTGATGAGCAGTGCCTGGTTTTCTCCACACATACCGCTTAGAATTAAGGCCAAAAAGTTCTATCTTGGTCTCATCAGACCAGAGGATTTTATTTATCACCATCTTGGAGTCCTTCAGGTGTTTTTTAGCAAACTCCATGCGGGCTTTCATGTGTCTTGCACTGAGGAGAGGCTTCCTTCGGGCCACTCTGCCATAAAGCCCCGACTGGTGGATTGCTGCAGTGATGGTTGACTTACTACAACTTTCTCCCATCTCCCGACTGCATCTCTGGAGCTTAGCCACAGTGACCATTGGGTTCTTCTTTGCCTCTCTCACCAAGGCTCTTCTCCCCCGATAGCTCAGTTTGGCCGGACGGCCAGCTCTAGGAAGGGTTCTGGTCGTCCCAAACGTCTTCCATTTGAGGATTATGGAGGCCACTGTGCTCTTAGGAACCTTAAGTGCAGCAGAAATTTTTTTGTAACCTTGACCAGATCTGTGCCTTGCCACAATTCTGTCTCTGAGCTCCTCAGGCAGTTCCTTTGACCTCATGATTGTCATTTGCTCTGACATGCACTGTGAGCTGTAAGGTCTTATATAGACAGGTGTGTGGCTTTCCTAATCAAGTCCAATCAGTATAATCAAACACAGCTGGACTCCAATGAAGGTGTAGAACCATCTCAAGGATGATCAGAAGAAATAGACAGCACCTGAGTTACATATGAGGGTCACGGCAAAGGGTCTGAATACTTATGACCATGTGATATTTCAGTTTTTGTTTTTTAATAAATTTGCAAAAATTTCTACATTTCTGTTTTTTTCTGTCCAAGATGGGGTGCTGAGTGTACATTACTGAGAAATAAAATGAACTTTTTTGATTTTTGGTAAATGGCTGCAATGAAACAAAGAGTGAAAAATTTAAAGGGGTCTGAATACTTTCCGTACCCACTGTACATACATACATACATACATACATGCAACATAGTAAGGCAAGGCAATTCCAGTTCCGTCTTTCTGAACTTTCCATTTTCACACAGGAACATCTGGAGATGTTCTGCTAAATGAAGTGTGGTTGGTCCAGGCTACTGTGCATGTAGCTTGGAGCTCCAGTTAATGACTTTTGGGCCTTACATTTTAGTAGTTCTTTCAGTTTGAATGCAGGAGATGCTTGACACTCTGAAGTCCTATGGATTGGTCCCCTCACCAGCCCTTGCTTTTTCTCCATTCAAACAGAAGATTTTAATCTAGTAAAACATGGTCAACTAGAATTCACTCACACCTCCCATTAGTTCTTCTAACCCTTAAATCATTATTTCTGCATGTCCCCCCCTTCTTGGGTCTACCAAAGGCACCTTCAGCAGACGGCAAGATGGCAACCGGAGCAGGAAAGAAGGGCAAGAAGGAGGAGGAGGAGGAGCAGCCTGCAGCAGTGAAGGAGGAAGAGGAGGAGGAGCAGCCTGTAGCAGCAGTGAAGGAGGAGGAGGAGGAGCAGCCTGCAGCAGTGAAGGAGGAGGAGGAGTATGTGGTGGAGAAGGTGTTGGACCGCAGAGTGGTGAAGGGAAGAGTAGAGTTTCTGCTGAAATGGAAGGGGTTCTCAGAGTAAGTATGAGTCTAGAATATTAATACTTGGTGTTCTTGGTCCTGAGATATATAATATATTTACATATTGCAAAGTGTCATCATGGTATCACGCCCTCAAAGTTGAAGGTTTGGTATTTTGACACTACGTTGCAGACCCACAAATAACTTTACACGATGGCAATAGAATAAAGGAATAATAGGAATGCTAATTAGAGTGAGAATGGATTGTCTAAAAACAAAGTGTGAGGAGATGTTCTTCTGTCTGCACTCACCTTTCCAGTGAAGATAACACATGGGAGCCACAAGACAACCTGGACCTGGACCTTATCACCGAGTACATGCAGACACACAAGGAGGAGGAGAAGAAGAAGAATGAGGGCAAGAGGAAAGATGTCAGGGAGGAGGAGGTGAGTGAAGGAAAGAGGGTACTCCAGACTGAAGAGTCCCAGAAATCTAATCTCAATATTAATGAATGCACACAGAGGGTTTCACAAATGTCTTTAAGGATTTATATATTATGTAGCGCCCCCTGATGGCCGATATTCAACAGATTTGTTCGACAAACTCAGAATGGGATTGAAAACAAAAATACTCATTAATAGTATTTAATTTGGACAAGATATCCAAAAGTTTTGCGTGGGTTGCTAGCTACAAAAATTAGTTTTTTTCACAACTTAACAATTTTTTATCCAAACGAAATTCTTTTATTAGTTTTTTGTAACGCCCAACTCAAGATGCTATACGCTAAGCTTCAGCCAGATCGATCACGAGACCCCGGACGAGTTTGGAAAAGTATGTTTTGCACATTTCACGATTTTTGTAAAAGACATCCCAACCCCAAATGGATGTGGCCGATATAGCATCCTGAGGTTGCTGGTACAAAACCTTACTGAATCAATTTCATATACCATATTTTTTGCACTATTGGGCGCACTAGATTATAAGGCGCACTGTCAATGAATGGTCTATTTTTGATCTTTTTTCATATATAAAGCGCACCGGACTAGAAAGCGCATTAAGCGGGAAAAAACAGTCAGATAAGCCAGTCAGTCAAACTTTATTAAACATGTTCACAATAACTCTCAACATTATCAAACGTTAATGAGCGTATTCACAATAAATACCAACCTTGTTAAGTTGTAACACGTAACACAATACACTCAATTTTTCTGTTTATTCCTTGTCCACAAATCCTTCAAATTCTTCATCTTCAGTGTCCGAGTTTAACAGTTGGGCGATTACGGCATCCAAAATGCCCGAATCCCTCTCGTCATTATCCGAGTCAGTGTCGTTGCTGTTAGCTGGCAGTTCAGTGATGATTCTGGCCTTTGTGAAGACTCGGACCACAGTTGAGACTGATACCTTAGCCCAGGCATCCACGATCCATTGGCATTGGGCGGCTGTGGCTCAGTGGTAGAGCGGTTGCCTGCCAATTGGAAGGTTGGTGGTTCAATCCCTGGCCCTGCAGTCCCATGTCGAAGTGTCCTTGGGCAAGACACTGAACCCCGAGTTGCCCCCGATGCTGTGCATCGGAGTGTGAATGTGTGTGCAGTGTTTATCTGATGAGCAGGTGGCACCTTGTACGGCAGCCTCGGCCACAGTGTATGAATGTGTGTGAATGGTGAATGTTTCCTGTATGATGTAAAAAGCGCTTTGAGTAGTCGGAAAGACTAGAAAAGCGCTATATAAATACAGCACATTTACATTTACATATAGTGGCGTAGGTCGCCCGGCGCTGTCTCCCTGTCTTGGTGAATGTGTGTTCGCCTTCTGTCATCCACTGCTCCCACGCAGCTCGCAGTTTAACTTTGAACGCCCTGTTAACACCAATATCTAGCGGCTGGAGTTCTTTAGTTAATCCACCTGGAATGATGGCAAGCTCCGAATTAGTTTGCTTCACTTGGTTTTTGACAGCATCGGTGAGATGGGCTTGCATGGAGTCGCAGATCAATAGGGACGGAGATTTGTGAAAAAAGCCATCCAGTTGCTGCGAGACGGTAGTTCGTGTGCGGATGGAGAGATTACGTCTTTTCATAAAACGAAAGCACCAAGAAGGACCGCCTCGAAAGTCATTGATATTTATGTCCCGTGCTAATGCTGTTGCCTTCAGTCGAATAGAGACTGTAGAGACTCTTCTACCTGCTGCTCTCTGTTCAATAACCCACTGTTCAATTTTGTCCTCTAACTGTGGCCATCTCGCTTTGTTCCCGCGGAAACTCTGTGTGGTCTTCTTTACTTGGCGCAGGTCATCTTCTTGCTTCCTCCACTTCCGTACCATTGATTCATTCATGTTGAATTCTCTCGCAGCTGCTCTATTCCCATGTTCAACTGCGTGACTGATACCCTTGAGTTTGAAGTCTGCGTCGTAGGCGTGTCTTTTGACAGGTGCCATTTTGAGGTCCTTATACACACACTGTAATATTATGGTGAAGCCCAGTATATATTACTCCGTGACGCTCCTGGCTACGGTAGCCGTAATGCTGCAAGTGGTGCGGCTTTGTAGTTTACCAAAGTCGTACTAAAACATTTTGACTTAGCGCCGTGAGCGCCTTGTACCACACAAAATCGCTTAGAGGTCAGTAAGCAAAACCAGAATTAATCCATATATACGGCGCTTCGGTTTATAAAGCGCACTGTTGTTTTTTGAGAAAATTAAAGGCTTTTAAGTGCGCCCTATAGTGCAAAAAATACGGTATATCTCTCTATGGACTGCCCATGGGATCTTTACCTAATTTGAAGTGTTTGATCTAGGGCCACTCCTAAGGCCACACATACAATGGTGTACTGATTGGTTAAAGTGGGCGTGGCCCAATACACCCCCAAAATGCTTTTTAGCAACAAAAACCAACTGTCTTTTGAGCTTGTCTTTTTGTGCTAGATGAAATGTCTTCAACAACCTTTCACCAAGTCCAGTTGCCCTTGATTTGAACCTTTCTTGGATACTATATCCTGGATGACTCAGAACCTTTACATACATCGAAGCTATGTTTTTAAACATCCATGATCACGACATATGCGCCTGTGTTTGTCAGAGGCATCAGTGATGCTCAGCAGTTTTGTTCCAGAGCAGAAAGCTCTGCTGAGCTTCAGAAATGCTTGAGGAAATGGAGCTTGTGTGGACAATACCACATTACTTGCTCAATAAAAGAGATAAACTTCTGAAAAGCTGTTTGATTCAGACACCAGTGACGCTACTGAGAAGTAGTTAAACTAGTATCGTTACTGCCCAATACTGCTGGCCATGCAAGTTTGATTTTAATGGGGATGTTGGCAAGTAATTAAGAAACGTAATGCATCAGTCAAACAAGGTTCCATAGACATGCTCTAAATGTTTCTAGTTTAAGATAAAGCTCTACAGCATGGCACCTCACTAACTCACTCTCTTGGTTTTTCTGTCTGTTGATAGAAACGGAGAGGAAGAGGAGTCAAACGTCACCGCTGTCAACACTGTGACAAATCCTTCACAACATCAGGAAGTTTAAAGATTCATCAGAGAGGTCACACTGGAGAGAAACCTTACAGCTGTGACCAATGTGGGGCAGCTTTCACAATGGAGAGTACCCTAAAAAAACACCAGCGCATTCACACTGCAGAGAAGCGATACAGCTGTGAACAATGTGGGAAAACCTTTTCTCGGAGTGGTTGCCTTAAAATTCACCAGCGCATTCACACTGCTGAGAAGCCGTACAGCTGTGAACAATGTGGAAAAACTTTTTCCCATAGTAGTCACCTTAAATCTCACCAGCGCATTTGCACTGGAGAAGAGAAGCAGTACAGCTGTGAACAATGTGGAAAAACTTTTTCCCATAGTAGTCACCTTAAATCTCACCAGCGCATTCACACTGGAGAGAAGCCGTACAGCTGTGATCAATGTGGGGCAGCTTTCACAATGCAGAGTACCCTAAAAAAACATCAACGCATTCACACTGGAGAGAAACCTTACAGCTGTGATCAATGTGGGAAAACCTTTTCTCGGAGTGGTAGCCTTAAAATTCACCAGCGCATTCACACTGGAGAGAAGCCGTACAGCTGTGATAAATGTGGGGCAGCTTTCACAATGCAGAGTACCCTAAAAAAACATCAACGCATTCACACTGGAGAGAAACCTTACAGCTGTGATCAATGTGGGAAAACCTTTTCTCGGAGTGGTAGCCTTAAAATTCACCAGCGCATTCACACTGCAGAGAAGCCGTATAGCTGTGAACAATGTGGAAAAACTTTTTCCCATAGTAGTCACCTTAAATCTCACCAGCGCATTCACACTGGAGAGAAGCCGTACAGCTGTGATCAATGTGGGGCAGCTTTCACCAGGCAGAGTACCCTAAAAAAACATGTACGCATTCACACTGGAGAGAAACCTTACAGCTGTGATCAATGTGGGAAAACCTTTTCTTCGAATCGTAGCCTTAAAATTCACCAGCGCATTCACACTGGAGAAGAGAAGTCGTACAGCTGTGAACAATGTAGAAAAACTTTTTCCCATAGTAGTCACCTTAAATCTCACCAGCGCATTCACACTGGAGAGAAGCCGTACAGCTGTGAACAATGTGGAAAAACCTTTTCCCATAGTAGTACCCTTAAAAGACACCAGCGCATTCACACTGGAGAGAAGTCGTACAGCTGTAAACAATGTGGGGAAACTTTTTCTCGGAGTGGTCACCTTAAAAGACACCAGCGCATTCACACTGGAGAGAAGCCATACAGCTGTGAACAATGTGGGGAAACCTTTTCTCAGAGTGGTCACCTTAAAAGACACCAGCGCATTCACACTGGAGAGAAGCCATACAGCTGTAAACAATGTGGGGAAACTTTTTCTCGGAGTGGTCACCTTAAAAGACACCAGCGCATTCACACTGGAGAGAAGTCGTACAGCTGTAAACAATGTGGGGAAACTTTTTCTCGGAGTGGTCACCTTAAACACAAACACAAATAACCACGCTCAAACAGTTCGTATGTGTCATTGATTTGTTTTTATTATTGCAAATACAGTATTAATTCAATTCAATTTCAATTCAATTTATTTATAGTATCAATTCACAACAAGAGTTATCTCAAGACACTTTACAGATAGAGTAGGTCTAGACCACACTCCAGAATTTACAAGGACCCAACAGTTTCCTCCAGAGCAAGCAACAGTGCGACAGTGGCGAGGAAAAACTTCCTTTTAGGCAGAAACCTCGGTCAGACCCAGGCTCTTGGTAGGCGGTGTCTGACGGGCCGGTTGGGGTTAGAATGAAAAGTGGCAATTACAGTCCCAAAAAAAATAGTAGTTGTTAGTAGTCCTTTGTAGTAGGCATAGCAGAGCGTAGCAGGAAGAACATGGCATCACAGAGCGTATTGCGGGACCATGGCGACAGCTGCAACCATGATTTTGGAGCCTCCCTGATCCGAGGAAACATGCTGGGGGAAAAAGAACATAAGGACTCCGGGGAATGACTCCCCAGAGCTAGGTTAGTAACAAGCATTTCTAGGACATGGATGCACATAATTGGAAAGATAGAAAAATAGAGGAGAGAGAGAACTAGGTGTGTCACAGGAAGTCCCAGCTGTCTAAAACTATTACAGCATAACCAGGAGAGACGGTGTAAAGAGAGGAGCCTGGTCAGGCCACAACTCTCCCCAAACCCTCCCTTGGTTAGGGTAGGGGGAGAGACACTTAGGGTTAAGGTCAGGAGGGTCAGGGTTAAGGTCAGGAAGGTCAAAGTAGGGGATAGGATACAAACCCTGGTTAGGGTAGGGGGAGAGAAAATGAGGGTTAGAGTCAGGAAGGTCAGAGAGGGGGATGAGATACAAACCCTGGTTAGTGTAGGGCATATTATTATATATGCCCTAACTATAAGGGCATATTAGGGCAACTATTATGGTTACTATGCTTGTTGCTGTGAGAACATAATCATTTAAGTCTGTTTTTATATAATCATGATGTGTGTACATCGTTCTATTACCCTGAAACTGGGTGTAGAGGTACAGAGTGTCCTCGCCACATGTTTGTTTCATTGTCCTTTGTGCACCCTGGTGTCCCTCTCAGCTATGCTATCTCTGCCCTGTAGGTACGTGGTGCACCCAAAAAGCAACACATCAGTTACAACCAAAGAAGCACATGTTTGTTCCATCCTAGACAATGTGATATGAAACTGTTACATTACACCTGCTCCATGCATGTTGGTAAAAAAGGGCTGACCACCCGTTTTTTAATATATGCCTGCAGAAAGAGGTCCAGGGTCAGACAAACCTGGGGTGAGCAGCTGTGGTGACAACCGATGTAACTCACTGTAGCTTTGTCTCTAGAATATTCTACAGCAAATAAAGTTCTATATTCCAACTATATGTCTTGGACCCTTCTTCCTGAAAAGAATCTAGGGGCAGGATTTGACCCCAACAGTAGATAGCCTCACTTCTGCCTCCTTAAATATTTCTAAAGGGGTGCCTCAAGGCTCAATCCTTGGGCCTCTTCTTTTTATCATTTATACAAACAACCTCTGCAATAATATAAAAAATGCAACCTATCATTACTATGCTGATGACACTGTTCTGTATTGTTCTGGGTCCACATTAGGTCAAGCAGTCCCACATTTACAGTCCGCTTTTAACATCTTGCAATGTAATCTGGCTTCTTTAAAACTGGTTCTAAACGCTAAAAAACTAAAGTCATGACTTTCACTCTGGGAAAACCAACTAAAAACAATGTCCCAACCATTTGTACACTTTCTGGTACAGAAATTAAAGAAGGTTCACATTACTAACCCTTGGGTATTACCATCGACCAATCACCGTCTTTTACAGCATGTCCAAGATTTGGTTAAAAAACTGAAATTGAAGTTAGGTTTTTTTCTTTAGAATCAGGTCCTGTTTATCATTTGAAGGAAAAAAACAATTTATAAATGCAACATCCTTGTCTGTGTTGGACTACGGTGATATTTTATACATCCTTGTCTGTGTTGGACTACGGTGATATTTTATACATCCTTGTCTGTGTTGGACTACGGTGATATTTTATACATCCTTGTCTCTGTTGGACTACGGTGATATTTTATACATCCTTGTCTCTGTTGGACTACGGTGATATTTTATACATCCTTGTCTGTGTTGGACTACGGTGATATTTTATACATCCTTGTCTCTGTTGGACTACGGTGATATTTTATACATCCTTGTCTCTGTTGGACTACGGTGATATTTTATACATCCTTGTCTCTGTTGGACTACGGTGATATTTTATACATGTATTCAACCTCCCAGTGTCTTCATGCTGTGGACACTGGGTTTCATGGAGCCTTGAGATTCATCACAAACCTACAATCTCTCACTCATCACTGTTTACTGTATTCTCGTGTCGGGAGGGGGGGGGGCATCTTTTTATTTCTAAGGCAGTATTAGGACGTCTTCCTTTTTATCTGAACCCTTCCATCTCCCCGAGGTCTGCAGGGACACATCACCTCCACAGGATCTGGTTTTATTGACAGTCCCCAAGGCCCGCACTGACTTTAGCAAAAAGGCTTTTATTATTATATACAGTATATATGTATATGTATATTTTCATTTCGCAACCCCATGTGCATGGAATCAGCTTCAGATGAACTCCAGTTGAAGGAGTTGGTCTCATTTTATTCTTTTAAAGGGTTTTTAAAGGACCCGGCAGAAAGGCAGTCTGGATGTCCCTGGTTTAATTTGATTTAGGACCCGGGGTTGTTTTGATGACATTGTTGTTTGAATATGAGTAAAAGTGTGTTTATGTATTTACCTGGAAGTGTCTCTGTGTCTCTGTCTTTACCTGGAAGTGTCTCTGTGTCTCTGTCTTTACCTGGAAGTGTCTCTGTGTCTCTGTCTTTACCTGGAAGTGTCTCTGTAAATACCATGGTCACAGAATCTGGTGGTACACCGGCGCCACGCGCTCCCTGTCTGACTGTGTGTCGTGTAGGACTGTGTGTGTCTTTGACTGTGTGTTATGTAGGACTGTGTGTTATGTAGGACTGTGTGTTGTGTGTGTCTGACTGTGTGTCGTGTAGGACTGTGTGTGTCTCTGACTGTGTGTTGTGTAGGACTGTGTGTGTCTCTGACTGTGTGTTGTGTAGGACTGTGTGTGTCTCTGACTGTGTGTTGTGTAGGACTGTGTATGTCTCTGACTGTGTGTTGTGTAGGACTGTGTGTGTCTCTGACTGTGTGTTGTGTAGGACTGTGTGTGTCTCTGAATGTGTGTTGTGTAGGACTGTGTGTGTCTCTGACTGTGTGTTGTGTAGGACTGTGTGTGTCATGGTTCTACTGTAATAGGGAAATTACATTTCAGCATAATTTCATGTATTTTTCCATCCATTGTGCATGTGTGCGTGTGTGTGTGTGTGTGTGTGTGTGTGCATGCGTGTGTGTGTCCTCCCTGAAGGAGACATCCCAGCTGGTTTGTCTCTGGACCAGTTGAAGGAACAGACCCCGTTGTCGGGGCTATGTTTGGGGTAACGGTGCAGGGTCAGAGTCTTCTATCTGGGACCAAAGGGACGAGGTTGTCTCTGGCAGACCACCGAGCTCCACACTTTAATAGATGATAGATGACGGAAGACACCACGAGGGTTAACAGCTGGATGTGTAGCTGTTGTTCCCCTCCTGACCTGCAGGCGGCGGCCTTCTGTCTTTTAGACTTTTAATCTGAAAAGCCCCGACTTACAGGAAACAGGAAGTGTGGGGCTGGCGGCGGGATAGCTGTGTGTTTGTTAGCTGCCGAGCTTCTAGGTGAGTTTTTCGGAGACAGAGCTCCAGGTGAACCCGCACGCGTTCAGGTAAATATCTTAATAACTGCTCTTTTACACGGCAGCCAGAGCGCGTGGAACAATTAGCGAATAGAAGCCCGAGCGGCGCATGCGTCAACACGCCGGGCTAGCTCCGCTGTTAGCTTCGTGGCTAACTGCTAGCTCCGCTGTTAGCTTCGTGGCTAACTGCTAGCTCCGCGGCTAACTGCTAGCTCCGCTGTTAGCTTCGTGGCTAACTGCTAGCTCCGCTGTTAGCTTCGTGGCTAACTGCTAGCTCCGCTGTTAGCTTCGTGGCTAACTGCTAGCTCCGCTGTTAGCTTCGTGGCTAACTGCTAGCTCCAGTACTGTTAGCTTCGTGGCTAACTGCTAGTAATAAATGGGCATAAATGGGAACAGCGCCAGGGTAACCAGCTGTTTTAGACCGATGGGTTCCCAAACCGTGTGCTGCCTGGTGTCATTTATGACGAGTCCTTACATGGATGGTGCAGAGGTGTAGCAGGAGGTTATAGAGCACGATTTAATTATGAAGTTACGCTTAAATCAAGGTAACCAGTTGTTTCGGTTTGCTCTGTTAAATTATGATTCTTGTTCTACTGAGAGAAAGGAAAGTGTTTTTCAGAAGTGATGTGGATGGTGTGATGGTGTAGTGGACGGTGTGATGGTGTAGTGGACAGTGTGATGGTGTAGTGGACAGTGTGATGGTGTAGTGGACGGTGTGATGGTTTAGTGGATGGTGTGATGGTGTAGTGGACGGTGTGATGGTGTAGTGGACAGTGTGATGGTGTAGTGGACAGTGTGATGGTGTAGTGGACGGTGTGATGGTGTAGTGGATGATGTGATGGTGTAGGGTACAGTGTGATGGTGTAGGGGACAGTGTGATGGTGTAGGGGACAGTGTGATGGTGTAGTGGATGATGTGATGGTGTAGTGGACAGTGTGATGGTGATGTGATGGTGTAGGGGACAGTGTGATGGTGTAGTGGATGATGTGATGGTGTAGTGGACAGTGTGATGGTGATGTGATGGTGTAGTGGACAGTGTGATGGTGATGTGGACTGTACGATGTTATTGTAGTATCGTGCTCAGATATTCTGTTCAGTCCAGTCTAGTTTATATTGAGGGGCGACATACAAAGGCCAGTAACATGTTTATGAATTTGTAGTGAATCTGTCGACGTGGGTAGCCGTTGAGGTTTACACGGCATCTGGACAGACTCGGAGACCAGGAGGGGGAAAACCAGAAGGCACATAACACCGGTCTTTCACGCCTTCAACTTGTTCAAAATGCTGCTTTTTGGCAAGGCAAGGCAGCTTTATTTGTATAGCACATTTCAGCAACAGGGCAATTCAAAGTGCTTTACATAAAATCAGTTAAACAGATAAAACACATGTACAAACAGTTAAAAATCATAAGCATTAAAAACCGATAAACCCATGAATAGATAGTTAAAACATTAGGACACATAAAACACAACAATAAAAGTTACAGTGCAGCATAAGAAATTTAAAGAAATGAGCCGTCAATTCAGGTCTGAAAAATTCAGGTCAGAGTCCATGACTACACCAAGATTTCTGGCTTTGTCTGTTGTTTTTAACATTGTTGTTTGAAGCTGAGCGCAGACTTTTAATCGTTCCTCTTTTGCTCCAAAAACCACCACCTCAGTTTTCCTTCATTTAATTTCAGAAAGTTCTGGCACATCCAGCCGTTAATTTGTTTGATGCACTTAGTCAGTTTTTGTATTGGCCTATAGTCCCCTGGTGATAAGGTTATGTAAATTTGTGTGTCGTCCGCATAACTATTGTAACTTATTTTGTTGTTCTCCATAATCTGGGCCAGTGGGAGCATGTAGATGTTAAACAGAAGAGGCCCCAGAATAGAGCCTTGGGGAACTCCGCACGTCATATTTGTATGCTCAGATGTATAATTACCTATTGACACAAAGTAATCCCTATTCTGTAAGTAGGATTCAAACCAGTTTAGTACTGAGCCAGAAAGGCCAACACAGTTTTCCAATCGGTCTAGTAATATGTCGTGGTCGACCGTGTCAAATGCAGCACTGAGATCAAGTAATACTAAGATTGAAATTTTGCCATTATCTGTGTTAAGGTGGATGTCATTAAAGACTTTGACAAGAGCCGTCTCAGTGCTGTGGTGTGGTCGGAAACCTGACTGAAAGGTATCAAAACTGTTGCTTAGTGACAGGAAATGGCTGAGTTGTAAAAAAAAACGCTTTTTCAATGATTTTACTTAAAAACGGAAGGTTTGATATCGGCCTATAGTTGCTCATTAGTGATGTGTCTAGATTGTTCTTTTTTAAGAGTGGCTTGATTACTGCAGTTTTCAGGGCCTGTGGAAAGATTCCTGAAAGAAGAGACAAGTTCACGAGGAGGTTTTCAGATGTTGTATAATGTCCTCCAGGTTTTCATGGTTGATTATATGAAATTCTGTCATATTGGAACTAGTTTTGCTTGAACACTGCGGCAACACATATTCTGAGCTTGATATGGAGGCACTGACTGTTTGTCTAATCTTCTGAATTTTGTCTTTGAAGAAGGAGGCAAAGTCATTGCAGGCCTTGGTAGATAAAAGTTCAGATGCTACTGGTACTGGAGGGTTTGTTGACCTATCGACAGTAGCAAACAAAGCACGTGAATTATTATTGTTTCTAGAGATAATATCAGAGAAGAAGGACCTTCTTGCATTCCTCAGTTCCAAATTATAAATGCGAAGTCTCTCTTTATAGGTGTTATAATGGACCAGGAGGTTTGTTTTTCGCCACTTTTGTTCAGCTTTCCTACACTCTCTTTTTTCTGTTCTCACCAATAGGACATTTCTCCATGGAGATCTTTTCTTACCAGAGACAACTTTGACCTTAGTGGGAGCAATGGCATCAATAACATTTGTAATTTTACAGTTGAAGTTATCTACAAGCTCAGTCACTGATAGCCCAGAGAGGGCGGGTGTGGAGGAGAAAAGCTGAGTAAATGTTTCAATGGTGTTTTCAGTGATATACCGTTTTCTGATTATCTTTGTTTGGACACTTTTGGGCACAGAGATAGTGCCGCTGAAGAAAACACAGGAATGATCATAGAGAGCAACGTCAGTCACCACAACCTTGGAAATGTTCAGACCCTTGGAGACCATCAGGTCCAGAGTGTGCCCCTTATTGTGAGTGGGCTCTGTCACATGCTGAGTCAGTCCATAGTTCTCAAAAACACAACACAGTTCTTTGGTCCCCCTGTCCTGGGGGTTGTCAACATGAATGTTAAAATCACCTGCAATGATTACACAATCAAAGTTAATACAGATTATAGACAGCAGTTCAGTGAAGTCATCAATGAAGGTTGCACAATATTTAGGTGGCCTGTAGATGTTTAGAAATATTGCTTGAGGGGAAGACTTTAGCTGAAGGGCCACATATTCAAAGGAAACAAAATTTCCATAACATATTTGCGTACAGTGGAATGATTCATTAAATAATATGGCAACTCGACCTCCTTTCTTATTCACCCTATTCTCGCTCATAAAAGTGAAGTTAGGGGGAGCTGACTCGATGAGAACAGCAGCGCTGTTATTATGGTCTAACCAGGTTTCAGTTAAAAACATAAAATCTAGATTGTGTTTAATAATAAAATCGTTGATTAAAAATGATTTTCCTGCCAAAGACCTGACGTTTAGTAAGGCTAGTGTTAGTGTGTTTTCATTTTTTGGGACAGGCTGTGGCAGACGAGGAATGGATGCTAAATTTGCTAAGTTTGCAGTTAAGTACTTATTCACCATTCTTTTCCTATTACCTATCACAACATAAATTGAGGAAGAAATGAATCCACAGGGCCCGGGTTTGTCTTGGAAAGAGTCATTAGTATCACTAGTCCTGCAGCCAAGGCCCGGCACATATCAGTTAGTGCTTGTTGGGTTTTGCACACAAGCGTCCTTATCAGTTTGGGGGGAAGGGGTTTGCTGACCTCCTGGCAGAGGTGCTTGGCGTTTTACTTTTGCCCGGGGTTGAGCCATGGGGGTAGCAAGGGGTGTAAATTTGATTCCAGCATCCGCCGGCGGCTTCATCTCATTAGTGGACTCCAACATGGGGGTAGGTGTAGGAGGGGACAGGGTCAGTAGGAGACAGCGATGAATCCTCATAGGGTTGGGGGTTGGTAAAGGGGTTTGGGGGGTGCTGGACGGGTGAAGAGGGGAGTGGAGGTTTCGTGTCTCTGCTCTGTGGTCTCACATGGACAAATCTTTGCACAGGTGGGGGCTGTGGTGGATCACTGCCGCACTTTGTTATGTCTTCCTTTTGTTTTGATTTGTCTTGTCTCGTGTCCTTGGCAGAGGGAGCAGATGTGTAGCGTAGAAAGTAGAGTAGATTAGGGGTGAACAGCTTTACTCCTGACTTGTTAAGGAAAAGTCCTTCTGCCTTAAAAAGATGTTTGCGCTCCCAGAAAATGTTAAAATTGTCAATGAACTGCAGAGAATGGACGGTACATTCAGTTGAAAGCCATTTGTTTAGTGCCAGCAGCCGGCTGAATCTCTCAGCTCCTCTTCTCCCTGGCGGTATGGGGCCACTGATAAACACATCTGCGTTTAGGGGGGTGACTGTCTTCAGCAGTTGCCTAAAGTCCAGTTTCTGCAATTCAGACTGTTGCTTTACAACATCATGTGCCCCGACGTGCAGTATAATGTTCTTCACAGTTGGGTGTTCTGCCACGATATCTGGGATTTTGTGGGTCAAGTCAGACACCGTGTCTTTGGGAAAACAGAGTATTTTGGTGTTTTTACTGTTTTTTAAATCTTTTACAGCAGAGTCACCCACAATCAGGGTTTGAGGCCCAGTTGTTAGCTTTTTACTTTTTGTGTTGCTCTCAGTCCTTACCCTGCTGTGTGGCGATGAGACGCAATCCCGGTCATCAGATGGCTGTCCAGCATCCTGCAGCAGATGAGCAAATCTGTTATCCAGTTGCACACCAGGTTGTTGGGGGGGCATTTTGTTGCTTATTTTCCCTTTTGCAGCTGTCCACGGCTGTGTCCTACTAGGTACAGGGGTTGACGAAGGCGCTCTGCCTGGATGATAATGCAGGCCAGCCGGTCGTATCACAAATCTCAGGGCGCTGTACCCTGCCCGTTAGTCGTCCTCCCATTTCCCAGGAGAATGATTTAGTCTTAGGTTTCGCACCACAAGAGTTCCAGGGAGGACTACCACTTGTTGATTTGTTACCCGTTCCACAGCCCTCCTGTTTCCTTGTAGTCATGTTGGTGCTAACTAGCCGTGTGTTAGCATGCTTTTGTCCATTGTTTTGGGTCCATGGTAAAGTGGTGTCATTTCCACAAGATCCGTTCACTTCCACGTTCACTTCTAAACGGTGAACCTTGGTTTCCAGAAGTGCAATCTTCTGAAGGAGTTTGTGGTAGTCTTCCAAGGTGAAAGGAAAGTAATCATCCACGGAGTAAAGGAGGCATCTTGCTGCTAATTAGCTTTAGCTACAGTCACTGTAGGACAGGCTTGAGCTATTGGTAGGCCACGCTCACGCAGAAAAATGTTAAAATATGGCAATAGCCTACTATGTCTACAAAAAATGTATAGTCCAGTGATTTATAAGTATCCAAGAGCCGCTGCTCATAGTTTCTCTCAGAGGAAAAGCAAGATTATCAGCAAAAATATAAATATTTAACAAATACCTCTAGACGTGCACACATCTCTCCCGTTCTCTACACCCTGCATTACATTATTATATTAATAATAATCATAATAATAATACATTTTATTTGTAATGTACTTTACATTTAAACAAATCTCAAACAGGTTAGATCCTAAAAGCAAGGTAAAAAACATCAGTGTAAATATCTATAAATAGTGCGACGACAGTATTGTGCAAGGTTAAATCTCATAAGTTCTGCTAAAAATAAATGTTTTTAGTCCTTTTTTAAAAGTCTCAATAGTCTGCGGTGCCCTCAGAGGGTCAGGGGGGGCGTTCCAAGTCCGAGGATCGGCAGAGCAGAATGCAGGACCCCCCCATGGTGCTGAGCTTAGTTCTGGGGAGTAGGAGGCGGTTGGAGTTGTTTGAGCGGAGGGATCGTGTTGTAGTGAGAGGGGTGAGTAGTCCTTAGTAGTAAGTAACATAGTAAGGCAAGGCAATTCCAGTTCCGTCTTTCTGAACTTTCCATTTTCACACAGGAACCTCTGGAGATGTTCTGCTAAATGAAGTGTGGTTGGTCCAGGCTACTGTGCATGTAGCTTGGAGCTCCAGTTAATGACTTTTGGGCCTTCCATTTTAGTAGTTCTTTCAGTTTGAATGCAGGAGATGCTTGACACTCTGAAGTCCTATGGATTGGTCCCCTCATCAGCCCTTGCATTTTCTCCATTCAAACAGAAGATTTTAATCTAGTAAAACATGGTCAACTAGAATTCACTCACACCTCCCATTAGTTCTTCTAACCCTTAAATCATTATCTCTGCATGTTTCCCCCCCCCCCCCTTGGGTCTACCAAAGGCACCTTCAGCAGACAGCAAGATGGCAACCGGAGTAGGAAAGAAGGGCAAGAAGGAGGAGGAGGAGCAGCCTGCAGCAGTGAAGGAGGAAGAGGAGGAGGAGGAGCCTGCAGCAGTGAAGGAGGAAGAGGAGGAGGAGCAGCCTGCAGCAGTGAAGGAAGAGGAGGAGTATGTGGTGGAGAAGGTGTTGGACTGCAGAGTGGTGAAGGGAAGAGTAGAGTTTCTGCTGAAATGGAAGGGGTTCTCAGAGTAAGTATGAGTCTAGAATATTAATACTTGGTGTTCTTGGTCCTGAGATATATAATATATTTACATATTGCAAAGTGTCATCATGGTATCACGCCCTCAAAGTTGAAGGTTTGGTATTTTGACACTACGCTGCAGACCCACAAATAACTTTACAAGATGGCAATAGAATAAAGGAATAATAGGAATGCTAATTAGAGTGAGAATGGATTGTCTAAAAACAAAGTGTGAGGAGATGTTCTTCTGTCTGCACTCACCTTTCCAGTGAGGATAACACATGGGAGCCACAAGACAACCTGGACCTGGACCTTATCACCGAGTACATGCAGACACACAAGGAGACGGAGGAGAAGAAGGAGGAGGGCAAGAGGAAAGGTGTCAGGGAGGAGGAGGTGAGTGAAGGAAAGAGGGTACTCCAGACTGAAGAGTCCCAGAAATCTAATCTCAATATTAATGAATGCACACAGAGGGTTTCTCAAATGTCTTTTAGGATTTATATATTATGTAGCGCCCCCTGATGGCCGATATTCAACAGATTTGTTTGACAATCTAAGAATGGGATTGAAAACAAAAATACTCATTAATAGTATTTAATTTGGACAAGATATCCGAACGTTTACGTGGGTTGCTAACTACAAAATGAGTTTTTTTTCACAACGTAACATTTTTTTATCCAAACAAAATTCTTTTTTGGCGTTTTTTGTAACGCCCTCAACTTTCTTTCCTTCATATTCAAAGTTTGTCCAAAAACTTTGTGGGTTTATCCACTTGCCTTGAAAATCTGAATTATACCTTTAATGTGATAGGGCTTACTGAAACATGGCTGACTGACAGTACAGCTGGGAATTTTCATCTTGAAGATTATAAACATATTTTCAGATGTAGAGAGGGAAGGGTGGGTGGAGGGGTTTCTCTGTTTATCAATTCTAATCAACATTATAAAGAAAGATATGACATTGAAAAGCTTTTTGATTCTTCTTCAGAAGTAGTAGCATTAGAAACTAATTTAGTAATAATTTTATGTATTTATAGACCACCTAATTGTGACCTCTCTGCATTTATCATTGACATCTCAAATGCTCTGGATATCATTTCTAATGAAAGGAAAAATTGTTACATAATGGGTGACTTTAACATTAATATTGAAAATAGTCAGGGAAATACGTTAATCAAGGAATTTACCGACACTATGTATTCCTATAGCTTTAATCCTCTGATTTCAGTTCCCACCAGAGTGACTAATACCTCAGCAACTCATATAGATAATATCTTTACTAATGTATATAACAAGAGTATGAAATCCGGTGTCCTGTGTATTGATGTGGCTGATCACTGTCCCATATTTCTAATCATTGGTAACGAGAGCAAAAATTGCCCCCCTTTACAAAATATTAAAAATAGATGAATTTTCAGTGAAAGAAATGTGATAAATTTCAGACACGCGTTAAGTCAATTATCATGGAGTGAAATCTATCAAACCGTAGATCCTCAGAAGGCCTTTTCATTGTTTATAAAAAATGTTACGCAGGTTTACAACTCATGTTGTCCTCTCCAATCAGTGCCTTTGAAACACAAATTGTCCAAACCGTGGATAACTCCAGCTATCATAAAGTCATTAAAAAACAAAAATAGATTATATAAAAAATACATTCTTTGTCCTACCCCATTTAATCTGTTGCAATTTAAAAAATACAGAAACAGACTAAATCATGTCATAAGAGGAGCAAAAATCCACTATTATAATGTGAAATTAGTTGAACATAAAAACAATCCATCTTCTTTGTGGAAAACCATCAATTGTATTCTTAATAACTAGTTCACTAGTTATCTTTCAGATCGGTTTCAAACTGTCAGCTACAATGGGACAGATTCCCCCCCCCCATTGCCCTTCAGTGTGGCGTACCGCAGGGTGCCATCTTGGGTCCCTTGTTATTTTTATTATCTTAATGACCTTCCTAATGTCTCAGATAAACTTTCTAAAATCCTATTTGCAGATGATACAAGTGTGTTTTACTCCCATAAAAACACTGATATTTTAATAAAAGTAGTTAATGAAGAACTTGACAAGTTATCTACTTGGTTCAAGTCCAACAAACTGTCACTCAACATAAAGAAAACAAGTTATATATTTTTCGGTAGTAAGTCTGATACATTTAAATCTTCAATGAAAATTCAAATTGATAATATCTCCATTAATAATGTTAAATCTGCTCGTTTCCTCTGTGTTATACTAGATGACTCTTTATCCTGGAAACCTCACATTAGTGCCACAGGTACAAAAATAGCCAAAGTGGTTGGTGTACTCGGGAAAAACTCGGCACCTGATTAACAAAAAAGTTGCGATTATGTTGTATTACTCAATGTTGTATCTATATATCAATTAATATATCAATTACTGCAATGTTGTATCCATACATCAATTAATATATCAATTACTGCAATGTTGTATCCATACATCAATTAATACATCAATTACTGCAATGTTGTATCCATACATCAATTAATACATCAATTACTGCAATGTTTCTTTGGCTAGCACCCCCCCCCCCCAACTAAACTGGAATCTATTTATCGACTTCAGAAGCTTTGAGAATAATATTTTGTGTAAATCGTAGACACTCCTCTCAATCAGGCAAGTATTCTTAGTATTTATCAAGTGAATCAACTTCAAATTGCTTCATTTGTTTATAGCTCTATAAAAAAGTTATTTCCTCAACTCCTTTGTAATATTTTTACTTTTAATAATGAATTTCATCAGTATCTGACTCGTGGTAGTTGTCTTATTAGGCCCCCTACTCTCGTACCACTCAAACACAGTTTAGTGTATTATACAGACATATAATATATTATATATAATATTATACAGAGGGTCAAAGATCTGGAACAGTCTCCCCACTTCACTCATTGAGCTTTCTAAAGAACAGTTTAAACAGAGAGTCAAAGTGTTGCTCCTAAGTTCTCTGATTTTTTTGGTTTGTGCTTTAAATATAATTTTATACAAAGAAATGTGTTTTTTTTTTTTATATAATATATAAATTGTTTTTAAATTGTTAAATGTAATCTGTTTCTATGGAGATTGCCACTTATTAAGCCCCTTGAGGGTTTTTCGGCAATCGTCCATCACATCTTTGTTGAGAAACATATAATACTGTCTTAATACTTTTGTTGTGAAAATAAAATAAATCAAATCTGTGACCGAGACACTCACCCGAGCGTAAAAACAGCACCTCTGTTTCATAGTTTAATAATTTACCAACCATACAAGCTAGCGACTTACCAATGGTTGTGTCTAAAACCTGACGAGTTAGCGGTTACGGAGGTCTTTTCCGGGTCCTTCTAGCCTCTACAGGTGATTTTCTTTTGAGCCTGGAACTTCCAGCCTCTTTTGGGGTTGTTGGGCTTTAAATCCAAACCGTTACATCTAAGATTTATCCACTTTATGTCCATAATTCATCGCGTTTTGGCTCATTTATGCCGCTAGTTCGCGGCTCTGTCTCTCCTCTGTGTCTGTTTACGGAAATACAGGCCCCAGTATGCCCATATATGGGAGACAACGTCACCCTCTTGTATGGAAGGCCAGAAGGGACAAAAAGGCCAATAGGCTGTATGGAAGGCCAAGAGGAGCACATTTTTGACACGCATTTTCTTGTGTAGCATTGCTGTGTGTGTAATATCAATAAATAGGACATTATTATGTTATTATTGGCATAAGTAAATGTCATGAGAGCAAAAGCGTCTTGACTTTCTTTGAAAATGTCTGTAAGTTGTCAACTGTATAAGTTATAATGATTATTTCTTCACAGTGTGACTCCCAAGACATATGAGAAGTGTTTTAGAAAGGAAAATGGCTTATTTATAACTTATCTGTCTATTATATCAATACATATCTGGAAGATTCATGTTCCGTTTTATTTATTTGTCTTTAAGGCCCTACAACCATTTTTAACATGCAAGTGACCTCACTGCAACCCAAATATTCTAATAACCCAGTTTGTCCTAAAAAAAATGATGTTCATATCTTGACTGTAGACAACAGGGTTGATGTTTTATAAGCTTTTTTATAAAATAAATCCAGACGGACAATAAACTGTAAAAATGGCCTTAGGTCTCAGAGGGTTAATCAAGGGATGCGTGGATTTGCAAAACCTACTTTTTCAAACTCGTCCTGGGTTTATTGACCGATCTGCCTGGAGCTTGGCATATAGCATCCTGAGGTTGCTGGTACAAACCTTACTGAATCAATTTCCTTTGGTTCCCAAATGAGGAAGTCACAAAATATGATTTTTTTTTTTTTTTTAATTGTAAATAGAGACCCAGACAAACCTTTTGCATATCTCGTCAAAATTAAATACTATCAACGTGAATCCTGAGGTTGTTCTTTTTTCATCCAACTCTGAGACTCTGGACCAAATCTTTACAAAGGTATATATCTCTATATGGACTGCCCATGGGATCTTTACCAAATTTGAAGTGTTTGATCTAGGGCCACTCCTAAGGCCACACATACAATGGTGTACTGATTGGTTAAAGTGGGCGTGGCCCAATACACCCCCAAAATGCTTTTTAGGAACAATAAAAACAACTGTCTTTTGAGCTTGTCTTTTTGTGCTGGACAAAATGTCTTCAACAACCTTTCACCAAGTCCAGTTGCCCTTGATTTGAACCTTTTTTGGATACTATATCCTGGATGACTCAGAACCTTTACATACATCGAAGCTATGTTTTTAAACATCCATGATCACGACATATGCGCCTGTGTTTGTCAGAGGCATCAGTGATGCTCAGCAGTTTTATTCCAGAGCAGAAAGCTCTGCTGAGCTTCAGAAATGCTTGAGGAAATGGAGCTTGTGTCGACAATACCACATTACTTGGTCAATAAAAGAGGTAAACTTGGCCACACTCACGCAGAAAAATGTAAAAAAAATGGCAATAGCCTACTATGTCCACAGAAAATGTATTGTCCAGTGTTTTTTAAGTGTCCAAGAGCCTCTGCTCATAGTTTCTCTCAGAGGAAAAGCAAGATTATCAGCAAAAATATAAATATTTAACAAATACCTCTAGACGTGCACACATCTCTCCCGTTCTCTACACCCTGCATTACATTATTATATTAATAATAATCATAATAATAATACATTTTATTTGTAATGCACTTTACATTTAAACAAATCTCATACAGGTCAGATCATAAAAGCAAGGTAAAAAACATCAGTGTAAATATCTATAAATAGTGCGACGACAGTATTGTGCAAGGTTAAATCTCATAAGTTCTGCTAAAAATAAATGTTTTTAGTCCTTTTTTAAAAGTCTCAATAGTCTGCGGTGCCCTCAGAGGGTCAGGGGGGGCGTTCCAAGTCCGAGGATCAGCAGAGCAGAATGCAGGACCCCCCATGGTGCTGGGCTTAGTTCTGGGGAGTAGGAGGCGGTTGGAGTTGTTTGAGCGGAGGGATCGTGTTGTAGTGAGTAGGGATGTAACGATATCAAAATCTCACGGTACGATACAATTTCGATATTGACCTCACGGTACGATATTTATTGCGATATTGTGGAAAAGCTCACGGTATTGTTAAATAGCTCACGATAGTGTTTGTGATGATAATAGCAAAAAAATACAGACTTTTTTTCTGCTTTTGCCAGTCAACAGGCAATTTATTGTTGTATTTATGGATCATTACAACATAAAACGCTGATCACATAGTGCTTTTAAAGTGCAAGTTGTAGTCAGGAACATCAATATTCTGTTGATTCAAGTTAAGAAGCAACTAGAACAATTGTAAACAATAGGGAATTCCCTTTAAGTGCAAACAAATATCAAGTTAAGTCAGGTTTAAATGTGCAAGGAAAATAAAAGCAGCCTTTTAAAACTGGTATTTAGGAACATAACTTAAACTTAAATAAAATAGTCAGGTCAGTGTTTTTTAAAAGGCTTTTTGACTATCAGTTAGCTTAGGTTCACGTTTTTCATCATATTTCGCATATTGCTTGTGTTTCCCGTGTTGTATCGCAGTTTACTGTGGCAGTGCTTGCATATAGTCCACTGTCTGTCCACCACCTTTTCTCCTTTAGCGTTTTTTGACACGGCGAAACCAAAATGTTTCCAGACATCTGACTTAAAAGCTGCAGGGGCTGGCACAGTCTCAACTTCGGGGTTGTTGTTGTTTTCATCCTTACAAGTATCGCTGTCGGTCATGCTGGCTTGCTGTGAGCTTGTGTGGACAGCGTGCCGCGTGCAATCCTATTGGTTTAAGAACGGTTGGTATGACGACGCAGCGCAAAGGATCATGGTCTATGTAGTTAACAATGATTTGTTCCGCGGGACTGTTTATTCCTCTTGCTTTTTGACGGACACCTGTCCTTTTATTATTGTAACCCAACCACGACGATATTGAGACACGTTTACCACCGCGATAGCGCGATAACGTCAATATCGTTACATCCCTAGTAGTGAGAGGGGTGAGTAGTCCTTAGTAGTAAGTAACATAGTAAGGCAAGGCAATTCCAGTTCCGTCTTTCTGAACTTTCCATTTTCACACAGGAACATCTGGAGATGTTCTGCTAAATGAAGTGTGGTTGGTCCAGGCTACTGTGCATGTAGCTTGGAGCTCCAGTTAATGACTTTTGGGCCTTCCATTTTAGTAGTTCTTTCAGTTTGAATGCAGGAGATGCTTGACACTCTGAAGTCCTATGGATTGGTCCCCTCATCAGCCCTTGCATTTTCTCCATTCAAACAGAAGATTTTAATCTAGTAAAACATGGTCAACTAGAATTCACTCACACCTCCCATTAGTTCTTCTAACCCTTAAATCATTATCTCTGCATGTCCCCCCCCTCCTTGGGTCTACCAAAGGCACCTTCAGCAGACGACAAGATGGCGACCGGAGTAGGAAAGAAGGGCGAGGAGGAGGAGCAGCCTGCAGCAGTGAAGGAGGAAGAGGAATATGAGGTGGAGAAGGTTTTGGACCGCAGAGTGGTGAAGGGAAGAGTAGAGTTTCTGCTGAAATGGAAGGGGTTCTCAGAGTAAGTATGAGTCTAGAATATTAATACTTAGTGTTCTTGGTCCTGAGATATATAATATATTTACATATTGCAAAGTGTCATCATGGTATCACGCGCTCAAAGTTGAAGGTTTGGTATTTTGACACTACGTTGCAGACCCACAAATAACATTACAAGATGGCAATAGAATAAAGGAATAATAGGAATGCTAATTAGAGTGAGAATGGATTGTCTAAAAACAAAGTGTGAGGAGATGTTCTTCTGTCTGCACTCACCTTTCCAGTGAAGATAACACATGGGAGCCACAAGACAACCTGGACCAGGACCTTATCACCGAGTACATGCAGACACACAAGGAGACGGAGGAGAAGAAGAAGGAGGGCAAGAGGAAAGGTGTCAGGGAGGAGGAGGTGAGTGAAGGAAAGAGGGTACTCCAGACTGAAGAGTCCCAGAAATCTAATCTCAATATTAATGAATGCACACAGAGGGTTTCTCAAATGTCTTTAAGGATTTATATATTATGTAGCGCCCCCTGATGGCCGATATTCAACAGATTTGTTTGACAATCTAAGAATGGGATTGAAAACAAAAATACTCATTAATAGTATTTAATTTGGACAAGATATCCGAACGTTTACGTGGGTTGCTAGCTACAAAATGAGGTTTTTTTTCACAACGTAACAATTTTTTATTCAAACAAAATTCTTTTTTGGCGTTTTTTGTAACGCCCTCAACTTTCTTTCCTTCATATTCAAAGTTTGTCCAAAAACTTTGTGGGTTTATCCACTTGCCTTGAAAATCTGAATTATACCTTTAATGTGATAGGGCTTACTGAAACATGGCTGACTGACAGTACAGCTGGGAATTTTCATCTTGAAGATTATAAACATATTTTCAGATGTAGAGAGGGAAGGGTGGGTGGAGGGGTTTCTCTGTTTATCAATTCTAATCAACATTATAAAGAAAGATATGACATTGAAAAGCTTTTTGATTCTTCTTCAGAAGTAGTAGCATTAGAAACTAATTTAGTAATAATTTTATGTATTTATAGACCACCTAATTGTGACCTCTCTGCATTTATCATTGACATCTCAAATGCTCTGGATATCATTTCTAATGAAAGGAAAAATTGTTACATAATGGGTGACTTTAACATTAATATTGAAAATAGTCAGGGAAATACGTTAATCAAGGAATTTACCGACACTATGTATTCCTATAGCTTTAATCCTCTGATTTCAGTTCCCACCAGAGTGACTAATACCTCAGCAACTCATATAGATAATATCTTTACTAATGTATATAACAAGAGTATGAAATCCGGTGTCCTGTGTATTGATGTGGCTGATCACTGTCCCATATTTCTAATCATTGGTAACGAGAGCAAAAATTGCCCCCCTTTACAAAATATTAAAAATAGATGAATTTTCAGTGAAAGAAATGTGATAAATTTCAGACACGCGTTAAGTAAATTATCATGGAGTGAAATCTATCAAACCGTAGATCCTCAGAAGGCCTTTTCATTGTTTATAAAAAATGTTACGCAGGTTTACAACTCATGTTGTCCTCTCCAATCAGTGCCTTTGAAACACAAATTGTCCAAACCGTGGATAACTCCAGCTATCATAAAGTCATTAAAAAACAAAAATAGATTATATAAAAAATACATTCTTTGTCCTACCCCATTTAATCTGTTGCAATTTAAAAAATACAGAAACAGACTAAATCATGTCATAAGAGGAGCAAAAATCCACTATTATAATGTGAAATTAGTTGAACATAAAAACAATCCATCTTCTTTGTGGAAAACCATCAATTGTATTCTTAATAACTAGTTCACTAGTTATCTTTCAGATCGGTTTCAAACTGTCAGCTACAATGGGACAGATTCCCCCCCCCCCCCTTGCCCTTCAGTGTGGCGTACCGCAGGGTGCCATCTTGGGTCCCTTGTTATTTTTATTATGTTAATGACCTTCCTAATACCTCAGATAAACTTTCTAAAATCCTATTTGCAGATGATTGAAGTGTGTTTTACTCCCATAAAAACACTGATATTTTAATAAAAGTAGTTAATGAAGAACTTGACAAGTTATCTACTTGGTTCAAGTCCAACAAACTGTCACTCAACATAAAAAAAACAAGTTATATATTTTTTGGTATCAAGTCTGATACATTTAAATCTTCAATGAAAATTCTAATTGATAATATCTCCTTTAATAACGTCAGATCTGCTCGTTTCCTCGGCGTTATACTAGATGACTCTTTATCCTGGAAACCTCACATTAGTGCCACAAGTACAAAAATAGCCAAAGTGGTCGGAGTACTAGGGAAAAACCCGGCACCTGATTAACAAAAAAGTTGCGATTATGTTGTATTACTCAATGTTGTATCCATATATCAATTAATATATCAATTACTGCAATGTTTCTTTGGCTAGCACCCCCCCCCCCCCAACTAAACTGGAATCTATTTATCGACTTCAGAAGCTTTAAGAATAATATTTTGTGTAAATCGTAGACACCCCTCTCAATCAGGCAAGTATTCTTAGTATTTATCAAGTGAATCAACTTCAAATTGCTTCATTTGTTTATAGCTCTATAAAAAAGTTATTTCCTCAACACCTTTGTAATATTTTTACTTTTAATAATGAATTTCATCAGTATCTGACTCGTGGTAGTTGTCTTATTAGGCCCCCTACTCTCGTACCACTCAAACACAGTTTAGTGTATTATACAGACATATAATATATTATATATAATATTATACAGAGGGTCAAAGATCTGGAACAGTCTCCCCACTTCACTCATTGAGCTTTCTAAAGAACAGTTTAAACAGAGAGTCAAAGTGTTGCTCCTAAGTTCTCTGATTTTTTTGGTTTGTGCTCTAAATATAATTTTATACAAAGAAATGTGTTTTTTTTTATTTATATAATATATAAATTGTTTTTAAATTGTTAAATGTAATCTGTTTCTATGGAGATTGCCACTTATTAAGCCCCTTGAGGGTTTTTCGGCAATCGTCCATCACATCTTTGTTGAGAAACATATAATACTGTCTTAATACTTTTGTTGTGAAAATAAAATAAATTAAATCTGTGACCGAGACACTCACCCGAGCGTAAAAACAGCACCTCTGTTTCATAGTTTAATAATTTACCAACCATACAAGCTAGCGACTTACCAATGGTTGTGTCTAAAACCTGACGAGTTAGCGGTTACGGAGGTCTTTTCCGGGTCCTTCTAGCCTCTACAGGTGATTTTCTTTTGAGCCTGGAACTTCCAGCCTCTTTTGGGGTTGTTGGGCTTTAAATCCAAACCGTTACATCTAAGATTTATCCACTTTATGTCCATAATTCATCGCGTTTTGGCTCATTTATGCCGCTAGTTCGCGGCTCTGTCTCTCCTCTGTGTCTGTTTACGGAAATACAGGCCCCAGTATGCCCATATATGGGAGACAACGTCACCCTCTTGTATGGAAGGCCAGAAGGGACAAAAAGGCCAATAGGCTGTATGGAAGGCCAAGAGGAGCACATTTTTGACACGCATTTTCTTGTGTAGCATTGCTGTGTGTGTAATATCAATAAATAGGACATTATTATGTTATTATTGGCATAAGTAAATGTCATGAGAGCAAAAGCGTCTTGACTTTCTTTGAAAAAATGTCTGTAAGTTGTCAACTGTATAAGTTATAATGATTATTTCTTCACAGTGTGACTCCCAAGACATATGAGAAGTGTTTTAGAAAGGAAAATGGCTTATTTATAACTTATCTGTCTGTGATATCAATACATATCTGGAAGATTCATGTTCCGTTTTATTTATTTGTCTTTAAGGCCCTACAACCATTTTTAACATGCAAGTGACCTCACTGCAACCCAAATATTCTAATAACCCAGTTTGTCCTAAAAAAAATGATGTTCATATCTTGACTGTAGACAACAGGGTTGATGTTTTATAAGCTTTTTTATAAAATAAATCCAGACGGACAATAAACTGTAAAAATGGCCTTAGGTCTCAGAGGGTTAATCAAGGGATGCGTGGATATGCAAAACCTACTTTTTCAAACTCGTCCTGGGTTTATTGACCGATCTGCCTGGAGCTTGGCATATAGCATCCTGAGGTTGCTGGTACAAACCTTACTGAATCAATTTCCTTTGGTTCCCAAATGAGGAAGTCACAAAATATGATTTTTTTTTTTTTTTTAATTGTAAATAGAGACCCAGACAAACCTTTTGCATATCTCGTCAAAATTAAATACTATCAACGTGAATCCTGAGATTCTTCTTTTTTCATCCCACTCTGAGACTCTGGACCAAATCTTTACAAAGGTATATATCTCTATATGGATTGCCCGTGGGATCTTTACCAAATTTGAAGTGTTTGATCTAGGGCCACTCCTAAGGCCACACATACAATGGTGTACTGATTGGTTAAAGTGGGCGTGGCCCAATACACCCCCAAAATGCTTTTTAGGAACAATAAAAACAACTGTCTTTTGAGCTTGTCTTTTTGTGCTGGACAAAATGTTCAACAATCTTTCACCAAGTCCAGTTGCCCTTGATTTGAACCTTTCTTGGATACTATATCCTGGATGACTCAGAACCTTTACATACATCGAAGCTATGTTTTTAAACATCCTTGATCACGACATATGCGCCTGTGTTTGTCAGAGGCATCAGTGATGCTCAGCAGTTTTATTCCAGAGCAGAAAGCTCTGCTGAGCTTCAGAAATGCTTGAGGAAATGGAGCTTGTGTGGACAATACCACATTACTTGCTCAATAAAAGAGGTAAACTTGTCAAAAGCTGTTTGATTCAGACACCAGTGACGCTACTGAGAAGTAGTTAAACTAGTATCGTTACTGCCCAATACTGCTGCCATGCAAGTTTGATTTTAATGGGGATGTTGGCAGGTAATTAAGAAAGGTAATGGATCAGTCAAACAATGTTCCAAAGACATGCTCTAAATGTTTCTAGTTTAAGATAAAGCTCTACAGCATGGCACCTCACTAACTCACTCTCTTGGTTTTTCTGTCTGTTGATAGAAACGGAGAGGAAGAGGAGTCAAACGTCACCGCTGTCAACACTGTGACAAATCCTTCACAACATCAGGAAGTTTAAAGATTCATAAGAGAGTTCACACTGGAGAGAAACCTTACAGCTGTGATCAATGTGGGGCAGCTTTCACAATACAGAGTAACCTAAAAAAACATCAACGCATTCACACTGGAGAGAAGCCGTACAGCTGTGATCAATGTGGGGCAGCTTTCACACAGAATGTACACCTAAAAACACATATACACATTCACACTGGAGAGAAACCTTACAGCTGTGATCAATGTGGGGCAGCTTTCACAATGCAGAGTACCCTAAAAAAACACAAACGCATTCACACTAGAGAGAAACCTTACAGCTGTGATCAATGTGGGGAATCTTTTTCTCGGAGTAGTCACCTTAACTCTCACCAGCGCATTCACACAGGAGCGAAGCCGTACAGCTGTGAACAATGTGGGAAAACGTTTTCTCGGAGTAGTCACCTTAAAACTCACCAGCACATTCACACTGGAGAGAAGCCGTACAGCTGCGAACAATGTGGGGGAACCTTTTCTCAGAGTGGTCACCTTAAAACTCACATGCGCATTCACACTGGAGAGAAGCCGTACAGCTGCGAACAATGTGGGGAAACCTTTTCTCAGAGTAGTCACCTTAAATCTCACCAGCACATTCACACTGGAGAGAAGCCGTACAGCTGTGAACAATGTAGAAAAACTTTTTCTCTCAGTGGTTGCCTTAAAAGACACCAGCGCATTCACACTGGAGAGAAACCGTACTGGTGTGAACAATGTGGGGAATCTTTTTCTCGGAGTAGTCACCTTAACTCTCACCAGCGCATTCACACAGGAGTGAAGCCGTACAGCTGTGAACAATGTACAAAAACCTTTTCTCAGAGTAGTCACCTTAAACAACACCAGCTCATTCACTCTGCCTCATTGTGAACATGTTGCAGAGCCAAGTTGAGTCAAGGTCAAAGTTTTTTCTACAGCACATTGACAGTCACTACTGCCCCAAAGTGCTACCCAAATATAGATAACATTAGATAAAAGTATAATAAATAGTCGGAACAACCCTTCTAAAACAGAATATGCCTAAAAACAATAAAACAGATAACAACTTTGCTCAGATTAATAACATTAAGAGATTAAAAAACAAACAATATGACCTTAAAATGGATTCTAAATACGACAGGCATCCAGTGGAGAGACGACAGTACGGGGGGGGGATGTGGTCACTGCTGTTTCCTGTCGACAGGCGTGCAGCCGCATTCTGAACTAACTGTAATCGGCGAACTGAAGACTGATCAAGGCCAGAGTACCATGAGGTCCAGTAGTCCATCATCAGATCATCTCCAGTCTGTTAATGACCATCTGATCATCTCCAGTCTGTTAATTACCATCAGCAGCAGATCCCATGTAGAGCATTTTGACAGCTACTCTGTCTTAATAACAACTGGAGACTGTACCAGCTGATATTTGGGTCTGATTAGAACAATTTAATGAATCAGAATCGGACCACACTGTTCCTGTCACTTCCTGCTCTCGTCCACTTTCCAGGCGAGGAGCAACTCATCTCCGAGCCTTGTGTTGAGAAGGATCTATTAAAGATGTCTTCCCATTATTTGTTTTTTTTGCCTTATACATATTATTTTATTATTTTTAGTGTAACGTTATCTTTTCTGACTTTGTGGACCTTTCATTATTATTCTACATTTAAATTAACTCTTTGTATTTTGTGTCTTTGGGTTTAAGATATGTTGAGTTTTGTTCTCAGTAAAAACAAGAACTTGAAATTGCTCATCTTTGATTTTCAATTAATCTGAACAAACACTACGTAATGGCATTGTGAACTTTGTTAAACTCATTGTATTAAATTCCTCGTGATAAGTTGGTCTCAATGCAACATGTAGAAAAATGAGAATTCATTTTATTTGAAGCGCCTTTCATGACACTCAAGATCACTTCACAAACAATCATGTGTTTGTGAAAGTGACCTGTGAGAGTAGTGTTGGATCCTAAATAGTTTGAATGGTTATTGAAGGTTGCATTACACAAATAACCACGCTCAAACAGTTAGTATGTGTCATTGCTTTGTTTTTATTATAGCAAATACAGTATTATGGTTACTACGCTTGTTGCTGTGAGAACATAATCATTTAAGTCTGTTTTTATATAATTATGATGTGTGTACATCGTTCTATTAATCACCCTGAAACTGGGTGTAGAGGTACAGAGTGTCCTCGCCACATGTTTGTTTCATTGTCCTTTGTGCACCCTGGTGTCCCTCTCAGCTATGCTATCTCTGCCCTGTAGGTATGTGGTGCACCCAAAAAGCAACACATCAGTTACAACCAAAGAAGCACATGTTTGTTCCATCCTAGACAATGTGATATGAAACTGCTACATTACACCTGCTCCATGCATGTTGGTAACAAAGGGCTGACCACATGTTTTTTTAATATATGCCTGCAGAAAGAGGTCCAGGGTCAGACAAACCTGGGGTGAGCAGCTGTGGTGACAACCGATGTAACTCACTGTAGCTTTGTCTCTAGAATATTCTACAGCAAATAAAGTTTTATATTCCAACTATATGTCTTGGACCCTTCTTCCTGAAAAGAATCTAGGGGCAGGATTTGACCCCAACAGTAGATAGCCTCACTTCTGCCTCCTTAAATATTTCTAAAGGGGTGCCTCAAGGCTCAATCCTTGGGCCTCTTCTTTTTATCATTTATACAAACAACCTCTGCAATAATATAAAAAATGCAACCTATCATTACTATGCTGATGACACTGTTCTGTATTGTTCTGGGTCGACATTAGGTCAAGCAGTCCCACATTTACAGTCCGCTTTTAACATCTTGCAATGTAATCTGGCTTCTTTAAAACTGGTTCTAAACGCTAAAAAACTAAAGTCATGACTTTCACTCTGGGAAAACCAACTAAAAACAATGTCCCAACCATTTGTACACTTTCTGGTACAGAAATTAAAGAAGGTTCACATTACTAACATTTGGGTATTACCATCGACCAATCACCGTCTTTTACAGCATGTCCAAGATTTGGTTAAAAAACTGAAATTGAAGTTAGGTTTTTTCTTTAGAATCAGGTCCTGTTTATCATTTTAAAGCAAAAAAACAATTTATAAATGCAACATCCTTGTCTGTGTTGGACTACGGTGATATTTTATACATCCTTGTCTCTGTTGGACTACGGTGATATTTTATACATCCTTGTCTCTGTTGGACTACAGTGATATTTTATACATCCTTGTCTCTGTTGGACTACGGTGATATTTTATACATGTATTCAACCTCCCAGTGTCTTCATGCTGTGGACACTGGGTTTCATGGAGCCTTGAGATTCATCACAAACCTACAATCTCTCACTCATCACTGTTTACTGTATTCTCGTGTCGGGAGGGGGGGGGGGGGCATCTTTTTATTTCTAAGGCAGTATTAGGACGTCTTCCTTTTTATCTGAACCCTTCCATCTCCCCGAGGTCTGCAGGGACACATCACCTCCACAGGATCTGGTTTTATTGACAGTCCCCAAGGCCCGCACTGACTTTGGCAAAAAGGCTTTTATTATTATATACAGTATATATGTATATATATATTTTCATTTTGCAACCCCATGTGCATGGAATCAGCTTCAGATGAACTCCAGTTGAAGGAGTTGGTCTCATTTTATTCTTTTAAAGGGTTTTTAAAGGACCCGGCAGAAAGGCAGTCTGGATGTCCCTGGTTTAATTTGATTTAGGACCCGGGGTTGTTTTGATGACATTGTTGTTTGAATATGAGTAAAAGTGTGTTTATGTTTTTACCTGGAAGTGTCTCTGTGTCTCTGTCTTTACCTGGAAGTGTCTCTGTAAATACCATGGTCACAGAATCTGGTGTTACACCGGCGCCACGCGCTCCCTGTCTGACTGTGTGTTGTGTGTGTCTGACTGTGTGTCGTGTAGGACTGTGTGTGTCTCTGACTGTGTGTCGTGTAGGACTGTGTGTGTCTCTGACTGTGTGTTGTGTAGGACTGTGTGTTATGTAGGACGGTGTGTTGTGTGTCTCTGACTGTGTGTTGTGTGTCTCTGACTCTGTGTTGTGTGTGTCTGACTGTGTGTCGTGTAGGACTGTGTGTGTCTCTGACTGTGTGTTGTGTAGGACTGTGTATGTCTCTGACTGTGTTGTGTAGGACTGTGTGTGTCATGGTTCTACTGTAATAGGGAAATTACATTTCAGCATAATTTCATGTATTTTTCCATCCATTGTGCAGTGTGTGTGTGTGTGTGTGTGTGTGTGTGCATGCGTGTGTGTGTCCTCCCTGAAGGAGACATCCCAGCTGGTTTGTCTCTGGACCAGTTGAAGGAACAGACCCCGTTGTCGGGGCTATGTTTGGGGTAACGGTGCAGGGTCAGAGTCTTCTATCTGGGACCAAAGGGACGAGGTTGTCTCTGGCAGACCACCGAGCTCCACACTTTAATAGATGATAGATGACGGAAGAC
>CM057255.1:22432949-22462949 GCA_029931835.1 Etheostoma nigrum
CATCAGATACACACTCACACACATCTACACACCTGCTTATCAGATACACACTCACACATATCTACATACCTGCTTATCAGATACACACTCACACACATCTACACACCTGCTTATCAGATACACACTCACACACATCTGGGCGGCTGTGGCTCAGCGGTAGAGTGGTTGCCTGCCAATTCGAAGGTTGGGGGAAGGATGGGGCATCGGGGGCAACTTGGGGTTCAGTGTCTTGCCCAAGGACACTTCGACATTGAACCCCCAACCTTCTGATTGGCAGGCAACCGCTCCACAGCCGCCCACAGTATAGTATTAGTATTGTACCCTAGAGTAATGACTCTGCGTGTGGGATCTTAACCATTCAGAACTTTCTACAGTTACATGTTGAAGTTCAGCTTTCTGATGAAAAAAACAATGATAGAAACCCTCATCACCATGGTTGATGTGATTAGTGAAACATGAAACTCTGCCCTGAAATGTTACCTGCTGCATACCTGAGGAAGCACACACACACACACACACACACACACAGGCACAAACAGGCACACACACACAAAGGCATAAACAGGCACACATACACACACACACACAGGCACAAACAGGCACACACACAGGCACAAACAGGCACACACACATACACACACACACACACACACACACAGACACACCCTAACATGCTCCAACACGAGCTGTGCTCTTCATTATCTTTTTTATAACTTCTCATCTCGTTCTCCTGCTGTAACGAAGCGGTTAGCAACATGCTAGTTAGCATTGGACAGATTCTAGCCATGAGTTAAACAGCAGAGCTAACAGCTAACAGCTAACAGCTAACAGCTAACAGCTAACAGCTAACAGCAAACAGCTAACAGCAAACAGCTAACAGCAAACAGCTAACAGTGTCTATGCAACTCTGTATAGACACTACCTGTATGATAACTACCTGTAGAATATTATCCATATCTCAATTACCTGTATGATAACTACCTGTAGAATAATATCCATATCCCAGTTACCTGTATGATAACTACCTGTAGAATAATATCCATATCCCAGTTACCTGTATGATAACTACCTGTAGAATATTATCCATATCTCAATTACCTGTATGATAACTACCTGTAGAATAATATCCATATCTCAATTACCTGTATGATAACTACCTGTAGAATATTATCCATATCTCAATTACCTGTATGATAACTACCTGTAGAATAATATCCATATCCCAGTTACCTGTATGATAACTACCTGTAGAATATTATCCATATCTCAATTACCTGTATGATAACTACCTGTAGAATAATATCCATATCCATATCCCAGTTACCTGTATGATAACTACCTGTAGAATAATATCCATATCCCAGTTACCTGTATGATAACTACCTGTAGAATAATATCCATATCCCAGTTACCTGTATGATAACTACCTGTAGAATAATATCCATATCCCAGTTACCTGAGGAACTCACCTGTAGTCCGTTCATAGTGCCTCTAATCTCTCTCTGGTGTGTGATGGAGGAGGAGGAAGTCGTTTCCTTTTCTATCAACATGGGGGGGGCTGTAGGAAGGGGGGGGCTTAAGGCAGCAGGGGGGAGGAGCCACGGGGAGGATTAAGGGGGGAGGGGGAGGGGGGAGGCATGTCCCGACCCGCCGACAGCATGCATGTCTGGATGAGCAGTTTCAGCTGATACCTAAAGTGAAATAAAGATATTATTATAATAATAATTATTATTATTATAATTATAATTATTATTATTATTGAATCATGCGTCCATCAGTCTGCAGGTTCAGGACTCAGTGCTCGTTTCCATGGTTTCAGTGTTGGCCGGATGTCAACAGGTGAGTCACGTCTCTGATACCTGCTACCTGTTATCAGCCAGGGGGTAAATACCTGGGAGAGGCTGCTCTGACGTCTGCTTCTAAACACACACACACGCGCACACACACAAAGACACACACACACACGCACACACAGAGGCACACACACAGAGGCACAGACACACACAAAGACACACACACACACAGGCACACACACACACACACAGAGGCGCACACACACACACACACACACACACGCGCGCACACACACAAAGACACACACACACACGCACACACAGAGGCACACACACAGAGGCACACACACACACAAAGACACACACACAGACACAGACACACACACACACACACAGACACACACACACACATACACACAGAGGCACACACACACACAAAGACGCACACACACAGAGACACACACACAAAGACGTACACACACAACAAATAGCTAGGCAGGTCTAGACACAACATGTCTACATGACGTCACTGGATATTTTAAACTTAATGACAGAGAAACTGAAGTTGTAATTTTGGGGAGCCCGATGTCTCTGGTGTTAACAGAGCTCTTAGTCCAGCGTCCTGTAACTTAGTCCATCGTCCTCTAACTTAGTCCATCGTCCTCTAACTTAGTCCAGCATCCTCCAACTTAGTCCAGCGTCTTCTAACTTAGTCCAGCGTCCTCTAACTTAGTCCAGCATCATCTAACTTAGTCCAGCGTCCTCTAACTTAGTCCAGCGTCCTCTAACTTAGTCCAGCGTCCTCTAACTTAGTCCATCGTCCTCTAACTTAGTCCAGCATCCTCTAACTTAGTCCAGCGTCCTCTAACTTAGTCGAGCGTCCTCTAACTTAGTCCAGCGTTCTCTAACTTAGTCCAGCATCCTCTAACTTAGTCCAGCGTCCTCTAACTTAGTCCAGCATCCTCTAACTTAGTCCAGCGTCCTCTAACTTAGTCGAGCGTCCTCTAACTTAGTCGAGCGTCCTCTAACTTAGTCCAGCGTTCTCTAACTTAGTCCAGCGTCCTCTAACTTAGTCCAGCGTCCTCTAACTTAGTCCAGCGTTCTCTAACTTAGTCGAGCGTCCTCTAACTTAGTCCAGCGTTCTCTAACTTAGTCCAGCATCCTCTAACTTAGTCCATCGTCCTCTAACTTAGTCCAGCATCCTCTAACTTAGTCCAGCGTCATCTAACTTAGTCGAGCGTCCTCTAACTTAGTCCAGCGTTCTCTAACTTAGTCCAGCATCCTCTAACTTAGTCCATCGTCCTCTAACTTAGTCCATCGTCCTCTAACTTAGTCCAGCGTCCTCTAACTTAGTCCATCGTCCTCTAACTTAGTCCAGCGTCCTCTAACTTAGTCCAGCGTTCTCTAACTTAGTCCAGCATCCTCTAACTTAGTCCAGCGTCCTCTAACTTAGTCCAGCGTCCTCTAACTTAGTCTAGCATTCTCTAACTTAGTCCAGTATCCTCTAACTTAGTCCAGCGTCCTCTAACTTAGTCCATCGTCCTCTAACTTAGTCCAGCGTCCTCTAACTTAGTCCATCGCCCTCTAACTTAGTCTAGCGTCCTCTAACTTAGTCTAGCATTCTCTAACTTAGTCCAGTATCCTCTAACTTAGTCCAGCGTCCTCTAACTTAGTCCATCGTCCTCTAACTTAGTCCAGCGTCCTCTAACTTAGTCCAGCGTCCTCTAACTTAGTCCAGCGTCCTCTAACTTAGTCTAGCATTCTCTAACTTAGTCCAGTATCCTCTAACTTAGTCCAGCGTCCTCTAACTTAGTCCATCGTCCTCTAACTTAGTCCAGCGTCCTCTAACTTAGTCCATCGTCCTCTAACTTAGTCCAGCGTCCTCTAACTTAGTCCATCGTCCTCTAACTTAGTCCAGCGTCCTCTAACTTAGTCCAGCGTCCTCTAACTTAGTCCATCGTCCTCTAACTTAGTCCATCGTCCTCTAACTGCTGCCCATTGGAAAAGTCTTTTAAACTGGATGAACAGCTCAGTGGTAAGGACTCAGACGTCTTGGGAAGGTGGACCCTCACCTAATTTGAGATTTTATCTGTTTTGTTTTTGTTTTGAGTTTTTATCTGTTTCATTGTTTTTGATTTGAGTTTTTATCTGTTTCATTGTTTTTGATTTGAGTTTTTATCTGTTTTATTGTTTTTGATTTGAGTTTTTATCTGTTTTCATTGTTTTTGATTTGAGTTTTTATCTGTTTCATTGTTTTTGTTTTGAGTTTTTATCTGTTTCATTGTTTTTGATTTGAGTTTTTATCTGTTTCGAGTTTTATCTGTTTTATTGTTTTTGTTTTAGTTTTTATCTGTTTTGTTTTTGATTTGAGTTTTGATCTGTTTTATTGTTTTTGATTTGAGTTTTTATCTGTTTTATTGTTTTTGATTTGAGTTTTTATCTGTTTCATTGTTTTTGATTTGAGTTTTTATCTGTTTTGTTTTTGATTTGAGTTTTTATCTGTTTCATTGTTTTTGATTTGAGTTTTTATCTGTTTTGTTTTTGATTTGAGTTTTTATCTGTTTTGTTTTTGATTTGAGTTTTTATCTGTTTTATTGTTTTTGATTTGAGTTTTTATCTGTTTAGAGTTTTTATCTGTTTTATTGTTTTTGATTTGAGTTTTTATCTGTTTCATTGTTTTTGATTTGAGTTTTTATCTGTTTTGTTTTTGATTTGAGTTTTTATCTGTTTCATTGTTTTTTATTTGAGTTTTTATCTGTTTCACTGTTTTTGATTTGAGTTTTTATCTGTTTTGTTTTTGATTTGAGTTTTTATCTGTTTCACTGTTTTTGATTTGAGTTTTTATCTGTTTTATTGTTTTTGATTTAAGTTTTTATCTGTTTTGTTTTTGATTTGAGTTTTTATCTGTTTTGTTTTTGATTTGAGTTTTTATCTGTTTTGTTTTTGATTTGAGTTTTTATCTGTTTTATTGTTTTTGATTTGAGTTTTTATCTGTTTCATTGTTTTTGATTTGAGTTTTTATCTGTTTCATTGTTTTTGATTTGAGTTTTTATCTGTTTTATTGTTTTTGATTTGAGTTTTTATCTGTTTCATTGTTTTTGATTTGAGTTTTTATTTGTTTTATTGTTTTTGATTTGAGTTTTTATCTGTTTTGTTTTTGATTTGAGTTTTTATCTGTTTTGTTTTTGAATTGAGTTTTTATCTGTTTTGAGTTTTTATCTGTTTTATTGTTTTTGATTTGAGTTTTTATCTTTTTTATTGTTTTTGATTTGAGTTTTTATCTGTTTCACTGTTTTTGATTTGAGTTTTTATCTGTTTTGTTTTTGATTTGAGTTTTTATCTGTTTCATTGTTTTTGATTTGAGTTTTTATCTGTTTCATTGTTTTTGATTTGAGTTTTTATCTGTTTCATTGTTTTTGATTTGAGTTTTTATCTGTTTTGTTTTTGATTTGAGTTTTTATCTGTTTTATTGTTTTTTATTTGAGTTTTTATCTGTTTCATTGTTTTTGATTTGAGTTTTTATCTGTTTCATTGTTTTTGATTTGAGTTTTTATCTGTTTTGAGTTTTTATCTGTTTTATTGTTTTTTATTTGAGTTTTTATCTGTTTTGTTTTTGATTTGAGTTTTTATCTGTTTTGTTTTTGATTTGAGTTTTTATCTGTTTTATTGTTTTTGATTTGAGTTTTTAACTGTTTTATTGTTTTTGATTTGAGTTTTTATCTGTTTTATTGTTTTTTATTTGAGTTTTTATCTGTTTTGTTTTTGATTTGAGTTTTTATCTGTTTTATTGTTTTTGATTTGAGTTTTTAACTGTTTTATTGTTTTTGATTTGAGTTTTTATCTGTTTTATTGTTTTTTATTTGAGTTTTTATCTGTTTTGTTTTTGATTTGAGTTTTTATCTGTTTCATTGTTTTTGATTTGAGTTTTTATCTGTTTCATTGTTTTTGATTTGAGTTTTTATCTGTTTTATTGTTTTTGATTTGAGTTTTTATCTGTTTCATTGTTTTTGATTTGAGTTTTTATCTTTTTTATTGTTTTTGATTTGAGTTTTTATCTGTTTCACTGTTTTTGATTTGAGTTTTTATCTGTTTCATTGTTTTTGATTTGAGTTTTTATCTGTTTTGTTTTTGATTTGAGTTTTTATCTGTTTTATTGTTTTTGATTTGAGTTTTTATCTGTTTTATTGTTTTTTATTTGAGTTTTTATCTGTTTTGTTTTTGATTTGAGTTTTTATCTGTTTTATTGTTTTTGATTTGAGTTTTTATCTGTTTCATTGTTTTTGATTTGAGTTTTTATCTGTTTTATTGTTTTTGATTTGAGTTTTTATCTGTTTCATTGTTTTTGATTTGAGTTTTTATCTGTTTTATTGTTTTTGATTTGAGTTTTTATCTGTTTCATTGTTTTTGATTTGAGTTTTTATCTGTTTCATTGTTTTTGATTTGAGTTTTTATCTGTTTTGTTGTTTTTGACTTGAGTTTTTATCTGTTTCATTGTTTTTTATTTGAGTTTTTATCTGTTTTATTGTTTTTGATTTGAGTTTTTATCTGTTTCATTGTTTTTGATTTGAGTTTTTATCTGTTTTGAGTTTTTATCTGTTTCATTGTTTTTGATTTGAGTTTTTATCTGTTTTGAGTTTTTATCTGTTTTGTTTTTGATTTGAGTTTTTATCTGTTTTGAGTTTTTATCTGTTTTATTGTTTTTTATTTGAGTTTTTATCTGTTTTGTTTTTGATTTGAGTTTTTATCTGTTTTATTGTTTTTGATTTGAGTTTTTAACTGTTTTATTGTTTTTGATTTGAGTTTTTATCTGTTTCACTGTTTTTGATTTGAGTTTTTATCTGTTTCATTGTTTTTTATTTGAGTTTTTATCTGTTTTGTTTTTGATTTGAGTTTTTATCTGTTTTATTGTTTTTGATTTGAGTTTTTATCTGTTTTATTGTTTTTTATTTGAGTTTTTATCTGTTTTGTTTTTGATTTGAGTTTTTATCTGTTTTATTGTTTTTGATTTGAGTTTTTATCTGTTTCATTGTTTTTGATTTGAGTTTTTATCTGTTTCATTGTTTTTGATTTGAGTTTTTATCTGTTTCATTGTTTTTGATTTGAGTTTTTATCTGTTTCATTGTTTTTGATTTGAGTTTTTATCTGTTTTGAGTTTTTATCTGTTTTATTGTTTTTGTTTTGAGTTTTTATCTGTTTTGTTTTTGATTTGAGTTTTTATCTGTTTTATTGTTTTTGATTTGAGTTTTTATCTGTTTCATTGTTTTTGATTTGAGTTTTTATCTGTTTCATTGTTTTTGATTTGAGTTTTTATCTGTTTTGTTTTTGATTTGAGTTTTTATCTGTTTCATTGTTTTTGATTTGAGTTTTTATCTGTTTCATTGTTTTTGATTTGAGTTTTTATCTGTTTTGTTTTTTATTTGAGTTTTTATCTGTTTCATTGTTTTTGATTTGAGTTTTTATCTGTTTTATTGTTTTTGATTTGAGTTTTTATCTGTTTCATTGTTTTTGATTTGAGTTTTTATCTGTTTTATTGTTTTTGATTTGAGTTTTTATCTGTTTCATTGTTTTTGATTTGAGTTTTTATCTGTTTTATTGTTTTTGATTTGAGTTTTTATCTGTTTCATTGTTTTTGATTTGAGTTTTTATCTGTTTCATTGTTTTTGATTTGAGTTTTTATCTGTTTTGAGTTTTTATCTGTTTTATTGTTTTTGTTTTGAGTTTTTATCTGTTTTGTTTTTGATTTGAGTTTTTATCTGTTTTATTGTTTTTGATTTGAGTTTTTATCTGTTTCATTGTTTTTGATTTGAGTTTTTATCTGTTTCATTGTTTTTGATTTGAGTTTTTATCTGTTTTGTTTTTGATTTGAGTTTTTATCTGTTTCATTGTTTTTGATTTGAGTTTTTATCTGTTTTGTTTTTTATTTGAGTTTTTATCTGTTTCATTGTTTTTGATTTGAGTTTTTATCTGTTTCATTGTTTTTGATTTGAGTTTTTATCTGTTTTGTTTTTTATTTGAGTTTTTATCTGTTTCATTGTTTTTGATTTGAGTTTTTAATCTGTTTTGTTTTGATTTGAGTTTTTATCTGTTTCATTGTTTTTTATTTGAGTTTTCATCGGTTTCATTGTTTTTTATTTGAGTTTTTATCTGTTTTGTTTTTGATTTGAGTTTTTAATCTGTTTTGTTTTTGATTTGAGTTTTTATCTGTTTCACTGTTTTTGATTTGAGTTTTTATCTGTTTCATTATTTTTGATTTGAGTTTTTATCTGTTTTGTTTTTGATTTGAGTTTTTATCTGTTTCACTGTTTTTGATTTGAGTTTTTATCTGTTTCATTGTTTTTGATTTGAGTTTTTATCTGTTTCATTGTTTTTGATTTGAGTTTTTAATCTGTTTTGTTTTGATTTGAGTTTTTATCTGTTTCACTGTTTTTTATTTGAGTTTTTATCTGTTTCATTATTTTTGATTTGAGTTTTTATCTGTTTTGTTTTTGATTTGAGTTTTTATCTGTTTTGAGTTTTTATCTGTTTTATTGTTTCTGATTTGAGTTTTTATCTGTTTCATTGTTTTTGATTTGAGTTTTTATCTGTTTTGTTTTTGATTTGAGTTTTTATCTGTTTTATTGTTTTTGATTTGAGTTTTTATCTGTTTTATTGTTTTTGATTTGAGTTTTTATCTGTTTTATTGTTTTTGATTTGAGTTTTTATCTGTTTTGTTTTTGATTTGAGTTTTTATCTGTTTCATTGTTTTTTATTTGAGTTTTTATCTGTTTCATTGTTTTTTATTTGAGTTTTTATCTGTTTCACTGTTTTTGATTTGAGTTTTTATCTGTTTTGTTTTTGATTTGAGTTTTTATCTGTTTCATTGTTTTTGATTTGAGTTTTTATCTGATTTATTGTTTTTGATTTGAGTTTTTATCTGTTTCATTATATTAATTCCACATCATCACTTCAATTGGAACAGTCAATAGATTATTATTTGAACATGAAATGAAATCCATTCAGCATCACGGTGACAGTCTCTCTGAGTATTTGGAATATATATTAAATTATTATAGTTATTATATATAGTTAATAATAAAGTTATTAAATAACGAAGTTATTAGTTAATGAAGTTATTAATTGTATATGCGTCATGTTTCCCTCCGAGGAGCACGCGGCGCTGTCGAGCACAGTCTGCTGCTATCGCCAGCAGAAAGAGGAGGAGAAGAAGAAGAGGACGCTTAGGAGAAGAAGAAGAGGAGGAGGGGGAGTTGTTGTTGCTGTCAGCAGGTTAGCAGGTTAGCATTGTTTAACTTCAGGTTTATGTCTTTGTGTGGTCGTTAGCAGTGGTTTAACAAACCCGGATGTAAGTCAGCGTCACGTTAGCCCCTCAGATGCTAACAGTGGAGTCAAAGGTCCTCTATACGTAGTTAGCATCTCTCCCGCTAGCTGTTAGCATTCACAGTGTTTGTAAACACGCTTCCATTATCGGACACGCCTCCTCTGACGGGCTCCTGGCGGCTGGCACGCCTCCATAACCAGTCGCTGCAGGTATTCATGGCGTTTATTAATCGAGTTTGATCGGTTCGTGTTTGATCGGTTCGTGTGAGTATGACTGAACACACAGATAAACACTAAAACACGAGAAAAAGCCGAGCGGTGAGCGAGGATGCAGCGCCAGACTCCGTTCTAAAAACTGCCTATTTAGTGTTCCTTGCATACTGAGCACACCATACTACATAACTGAAGCCTTTGTTGTAATATAATATATAATTATATAATAATAATTAGTTCGGCATTAAGTTCAACTACGAACTGGACACTATAACAGTGAAACGTGTACTTATGAAACTGTAATCCACGGGCGGTGTTTCGGTTTAACTGGTTTTTGAGTTAACTGGTGATAGGTGTTGCAGGCGGGGCTGCACCGCTGCAGTAAACAATTCCGATCAATTCGCCTCTTTTTCCCATTCATGTGTCGGGGTCTTGTGAAACACTACGGTAGGAACGGGTTGGTGGGACAGTAGTTTTGGACCCAATCAGACAGACATGAACAAATGAGCCGTTTTTATTATTAAAATATCACTCTTGTCTGGCGAGTGTAACGTCTCTACCACGGTCTCTACTGTAAACCACGGACACGGATTTTTTTTAGATTATTTGATGACATTCACGCTTAAATTAGTTGTTAAACTGTGCCCAACCTATTATAAGTAACAAACAAGCTAACAACAAAGACCCGAGCACAAGCCTGATATTTCACCTTTCCACACCTGCTAGCTAGCTTAATATCCAAATGGCTACACAATGGGAGTTTGACAGTCGTGACTCGTGTCCAAATGTGATGAATGAGTAGTAATGTGGAGTTTGGATTACCATAACAATGATGCACGTCCGTAGAATTAAATATAAAACACAATCAACGGGATCGAAGTGACACAAGTTAATCTGGCATGAGTCTTTGCCACAACTATCTCCACAAGCATGTGCGAACACCTCAGAAAGTTTCACTTATCTCTGTATGAAAGCATCTCAAATCAACTTGAAGTCAGATTAATAACGGAATGATAAGGCTACAAATATAACTGTGATAACGGAAAACTTTTGGAAAACACTGCGTTAGTAGCCAGTTGTGAGCAGGCATCGACACAGCCACCCACGTTGTCAGTCTGGGTTCTTGCAACCATAGACATAATAAAGAGTAGACGCCGCATCGACCGCTACTGCCTATTGGCGCTGACGAGATTTGGGGCCGCCATCTTGGACCGGTCACCCGCTCCACTCAGTGTAATGTGTTTGGCAGGTGCAATGAGCTGTCAGCGCGTTTAATTAATCAATCTCACTGAATACCCAACTGGTTTTCATGTTTTTTTTGCTACAAAGGTCATACATGTAGCTATGATACAGGACACATGATTAGACGTATTTTAATATTCATAGTGTGCTTAACAGTAATAGAATATTCTGATATGATATAAATTCACCAGACGTCCGAGATCAAAACTGGAAACATAATCCCCGAAAAGGGAGAGCAACGGGGATATTTCCAGTTTGACTATAAATCTGATTGAAAAACCTAATGTTGTGTCTTTAAAAAAAAAAGAACAAGGACAAAGGTAGTTTTTCTTCTGTATTTAGTCAGGGGACAAAAACGGGGGACTGTCCCCTAAATCCGAGGACGTCTGGTCACCCTAGACCAGACATCCTCGGTGTATCTATCATTTGTAAATGATAGGTATTTGCAAAATACCCCTACATCACATATATGATGTAGGCTATAAAAGGTATAAATACCCCTACGTTACATACATGATGTAGGCTATAATAGGTATAAATACCCCTACATCACATATATGATGTAGGCTATAATAGGTAAATACCTATTATAGAAAAATAATTTGCACACACATTTTAAATATGATAGGGAAGAAGAAACAGATAGTGACCGTAAAGTCAAATATTTAAGTACAAGAAACAATATGATTATATTATTAGAGTCTACTTGAAGCTTTTTATATTTGTCTCTCTCTCTGTCACACACGCACACACACGCAAGCACACACACACGCACAGTACTACCACGTTGTTCTGCATCAATTGCCTCCCAGACCTTGACATTTAGCAGCCCCACTCCCAACACACACACACACACACACACACACACACACACACACACACACACACACTAGGGTTGCACAACATTGACAAAATGTGATATTGCAACATCGATATGAATTCCGATATTTTTAAACATATATAAAATTACAAAATAGATTCATAACAATTTAAACAAGTTTTCTTACAACACAAGGTTTATTTTAACTGAAAGTTATATTGGACTGGTCCAACATGAATAACTAAGGACCATGTCTACAGAACAGGACGGGTTCTACTGGTTGGACAGTATAAAATATATAAATAAAGTTATAATATAAATAACTAAGGACCATGTCTACAGAACAGGACGGGTTCTACTGGTTGGACAGTATAAAATATATAAATAAAGTTATAATATAAATAACTAAGGACCATGTCTACAGAACAGGACGGGTTCTACTGGTTGGACAGTATAAAATACATAAATAAAGTTATAATATAAATAACTAAGGACCATGTCTACAGAACAGGACGGGTTCTACTGGTTGGACAGTATAAAATACATAAATAAAGTTAACAGGACAGCTCCACAAAATAAACTAAATATTGCATACTTATTGCGACTTTCGATATATTTGATAAATGACCAGCTGTCTCAGCTCTTATTACATAAGTATTTGGACAGATACACCTCTTTTATGTTGTGTTGACTCTGTACTCAAGCACATTGCTATTGAAAAGGCTATATAATTATATATATCTCTATCTATCTATCTTATAAGAGTAACGTGCAAGTCTTATCAAACAAATCCCAACTAAACCAGAGACAATCCCAATGTAATAACCACACAATTAGTGCTGCTTTTGGAACTTAACTTATGTAGCAATTTTCAAAACACAGATAGGCCTACAAAATGCTTCACAGAACCCAAAGTGAAAGAGATAAGATAAAAAAAAATCCGCCGATCTGAGCAGGAATGCTGCACAGTGCTCTGGCATCTTGTATCTTCTGCTGCCAAGTAACGAGTATGACCGGTCCAAGATGGCGGCTGGATTTCTCGCGCTCAGCAGCCAATGCGGCGTCTACTCTTTATTATGTCTATGCTTGCAACGGCATCACAAGTTAAATCAATGGCAGTATCTGTTTATACTTCAAAACAGCCTGTAAGTTAAACATAAGATATGAGGTTTTACACTCAGCTGGACGCAGCTTGGAGACAGCTGTCTGCTGGGGCAAAATGGGATCCCCTCAGATTAATTTGAGAGGCTATACATCTATAGGCAATTCAAATAGAAATGTATTATATTTCTGTAGGCTACAAGTTTCTGGCTCAACACAACATTATTTAATATTCATTATGCTTACTCATTCATCCAGATAAGACAAGTGCATATATTGCACCGTGGGTCGGAGAGAAATGTATTTTCAAATGTTCTGGATGTCTGGCACAAATTGTAGAATTGACAAATAAAGTTGACTTGACTTGAAGTGGCAGAAGTTTAATCCAGTGTGGGTTCAATAAAGTCCATCTATGTTATTAAATGTCTGAATATCTGCAATATAATTATTAGGAAACATAATTTCAGATATCTACAATCCAATTGTTATGTTAATTTCAGATATCCATAATGAAGAAAAGAAAATCATTCCAGATATACGTGTAATTTGACGTAACTATGCCTAGAAAAAATGTACACAAAGTCGAAGTCAGATTCCAAATTCTTCTTTTATTTTGTTGACAGATTTGAGTCAATGGGTTACAGAGGGGTTTTTATTTTAGATGTATCCTTTTATTACTGCATTAATCAGAATATGGTGTCAACAGCCATAAAATAATTTTTTGCCACGTTTTTAGGTATAAAATGTTACATAAATTAGGCTATGAATGACATCTGAACCAACCCCTCTGTAAAAGCGTTCAGAAGTGAAACTGGAAGCTGTGTACTGCAGTTGTTTTCTAACTCCAAAAAAACCCCATTTCAATAAAATGGCCTTTACAGATAGAGATTACAAAATTCTACACATTTAGCAATGTGTTTTAACAGTGTTGTTTTAACGGTGAAATGTTTACTAATGTAAATATCACAAGTCGATCTTGCGTCTCCGAGGTTTGCAGTGAGTGACACACTCGCCAGACAACGGGTGATATTTCGAAACGACAACGGCTAATGTTTGCATGTCTGTCGGGACCACGTGCTCAGCAACTCGTTTCTATAGTCAAGTTTCACAAGAAACCAACAAATGAATGTGAAAAGAAGCGAAGCGATCAGCACATAGACAGTTAAAGAAGATCAGCATGTTTATTTCCTGGTTAGTTGAGAATGGGTCCTGAAAGGCCACGCCTACACCACATCTGTCTCTATCACCAGTTAACTCAAAAACCAGTTAAACCGAAACAGCGGTGTGTTTGTGCAAGGACGTGACATTCAGCACTTAGAGTCTGACTATTGGGAATTTTCTTCATGCCGAATTGTAAGCACTAACTAAATATTTAAGAAACAATATGGTTTCATAAATTCGACGTTAGTGTATGTGCTGAGAAGTGAAGAAAGTAGAAATTGGCAGGTATTTGTATATAACTATATATTGGTCCTGTTGTTGTTTTTAAGCATGAGGGACCCAAACCAGCTCACAAAGGCAAAAGAAAGAATAGATTCAATAAAACATCCTCATAAAAGTCTTATCGACATTGAAATCGCAAAGTTTACAATAAAAAAACATGCGTTGATGTGATTTCTTACAGACAGCGTCAGCTTGTGGCTTGAAGGTGAGTTAGTCATCGATTATAACACCCAGGTATTTGTATTGCTTCACCACTTCTATAGATGATCATTAATGAGAGTAGAAGAGAGGGTGGGGGGGGGCTTTCTTTAGTTTTTGCCACGCTAATGTTAATAAAAGTCGACTTGCACCACTCTGCAAAATCATTTAAAATAGCGCCATGCTCGGGGGCGTTCAATCAAGTTAAAAAGAAGACATGCTGCATCTTCCACTCCCCGGTGTGGTCTGTAGGCAAACTGAACCGGATCCAGTAGATCCTGGACAGAGTTCAACAGTTCATCCTTCACGATCTTCTCTAACGTCTTCATAGTGAGGGACGTGAGTGCCACAGGGCTGAAGTCATTAAGAGACTCTGGAGGAACAATAATTGAACAGTGTGGAGATGTAAAGACATTTTGTTAATAAAACAAAAAAAGTCTGCCAGCTGTTCAGCAAAGTTCTTTAATCTACGGCCTCCAATACCGTCGGGCCGGGACTTTTCCTTTCGTTTATGCCTCTGAAGAGTGTCAGGAATGTCTAGTTATTTATGACACATTTTGGTTTTCTTTCTACGATGTTAGGTTATGTGCTCATAAGTGGATAAGCTTTCAATTGCCAGGTATTTGTCTGGAGTCTGGAGTGGCGACATGATGTCTGAATTTGCAGATTTATTTACTATTAATTGGGATCTGGTGCAGTTTGTTGAAACCTGTGTATATTTCATCAGGTTCCTCCGTTGCCGTGGAGACCACCAGGACCACACTGAGATTGCCATGGCGAACCGGACCGAGCCAAAAGCTTCGGACCAAACCAACTGTCCCGAGGAAGAACCAACGAAGCCCGGCGGCCGCCGTCTCCGCCACCGCGCTGCTGCAGGCACTGTCGCTTTAAGTGGGCGGGGCCAGAGACTCACGAGACGGAGCCAGAATGATAAGGGGCAGAGTCGGGAGGAGAAGAGGCGTGGTCAAGAGAATGGGCAGAGCCTGGAAGATAAGAGGACTGGTACGGACGATAATGGGCGAGACACGAGACAGAAGAGGCGTGGCCATGGTGTGAATAGGCGGGGTCTGAGAGAGAAGGGGCGTGGCCAGGAGGAGAAGAAAGAAGGCGTGACGGTGAAGCGGACGTGCAGCGACGGGAGGAGGCGCTGGGATAAGAAACATTACTGCGTGTTCTGCCGGCGGCCGCAGGTGAAGATCGCTCGCCACCTGCTGAGGAAACACGCCGACCAACAGGAAGTGGCGGCCGCCAGCACGCTGCCCACGGGATCCAAACAACGCCACCTGCTGCTGGAGCACCTGCGCTGCCGCGGAAACTACATGCACAACATCGAGGTAGCGTTAACTAGACCGCTCTATAATCTACAGATAGAGGTCTAGACCGCTCTATAATTTACAGATAGAGCAGGTCTAGACCGCTCTATAATTTACAGATAGAGGTCTAGACCTCTCTATAATTTACAGATAGAGCAGGTCTAGACCACTCTATAATCTACAGATAGAGGTCTAGACCGCTCTATAATTTACAGATAGAGCAGGTCTAGACCGCTCTATAATCTACAGATAGAGCAGGTCTAGACCACTCTATAATTTACAGATAGAGGTCTAGACCTCTCTATAATTTACAGATAGAGCAGGTCTAGACCGCTCTATTATTTACAGATAAATAGTGTAGCCGGTAGGGGGCAGCAGGACACTGCAGGGCACCCAGAGCGTAGCAGGGTGTAGCCGGGGGGGGGACAGCAGGACACTGCAGGGCACCCAGAGCGTAGCAGGGTGTAGCCGGGGGGGCAGCAGGACACTGCAGGGCACCCAGAGCGTAGCAGGGTGTAGCCGGGGGGGCAGCAGGACACTGCAGGGCACCCAGAGCGTAGCAGGGTGTAGCCGGGGGGGCAGCAGGACACTGCAGGGCATTCAGAGCGTGGCAGGGTGTAGCCGGGCAGGGGGGGGGGCAGCAGGACACAGGGCTTCCAGAGCGTAGCAGGGTGTAGCCGGGGGCAGCAGGACACTGCAGGGCATTCAGAGCGTGACAGGGTGTAGCCGGGGGGGGCAGCAGGACACAGGGCTTCCAGAGCGTAGCAGGGTGTAGCCGGGGGGGGGCAGCAGGACACAGGGCTTTCAGAGCGTAGCAGGGTGTAGCCGGGGGGAGCAGCAGGACACTGCAGGGCATTCAGAGCGTGACAGGGTGTAGCCGGTAGGGGGCAGCAGGACACTGCAGGGCATTCAGAGCGTGACAGGGTGTAGCCGGTAGGGGGCAGCAGGACACTGCAGGGCTTCCAGAGCGTAGCAGGGTGTAGCCGGGTGGGGGGGGGCAGCAGGACACTGCAGGGCACCCAGAGCGTGGCGGGGGGGCAGCAGGACCACGGCAACAGCTGCAACCAAGATCTGGTGCCATCCTAATACCTGTTCTCACTGAGAGGGGTTTGACCCAGACGTACAGATGTTCACTTATGTTTCATCACTCAGCTCAGATTTTAACACCAGGTCAGAACGGAGCCCTTTGTCTGTTTACCTGCAGAGCAAATTACCTGCACAATATTCAAGTCTGTTCTCTGTCTGTCCATCTGTCCTCCTGTCTCTCTGCCTGTCTGTCTCCCAGGTGATCAGACAGGGCAGTGGAGAGATCGTCCCGTGGCGTCAGCCCTCAGAGGAAGTGGATGCGAGGAACTACCTCCCCTGCCCACTCTGCCTCGGTTTCTTTCTCCGCGCTGATCTCTGGAAACATCAGGCGTCCTGCCGCAAGAAGCTGACCACTGACCACTCAAGAGACCCCGCCTCCACAGCAGACACAACCACTGACCACTCAAGAGACTCCGCCTCCACAGCAGACACAACCACTGACCAGTCAAGAGACCCCGCCTTCACAGCAGACACAACCACTGACCAGTCAAGAGACTCCGCCTCCACAGCAGACACAACGTCTGATCCTACAGGTAAGTCGGCCTGTACTCCAGCAGCCAACAGGGCCACAGAGGATGCACCTTCTGACCCCTTGGGAGATACAACCGCAACACGCCAGACCGGGACCAAACGGCCTGTGACCTCTGACCCCAGGGTGGATCAGGAAGTGACCTGTGACCCCGGCGGGGCAGAGCTGCCAAGGAAGCGCAGCAGGGTCCAGGCTGCAGCGTCCCGCCTCCTTCCCATTTCCAGCGGAGCGTCTGAGAGCTGCAGCGAAGTCCTGCATCGCATGAATCAGGACCACGTCTCACACCAGGTCTGTGCACTCTCTACCCGTCTGTATCTCTACCCGTCTTTCTCTCTACCGGTCTCTGTGCTGACTCCTCCGCTCTGTCTAGGTCAAGTCTGATTGGCTGATCTGTAAATATGGAAACAAGTTGATGGGGAACCAAGATGGCAGCCAGAGGAGGTACGACTATGTCAGTCAGAAGCTGCGGGAGCTCGGCAGGTTTGTCCTCGCTGCTAAATCTCTGGACTCTGGCGTTCGGACCCTGCAGGACCTTCTGGCTCCGGGCCGCCTCAGCATGGTACTGGCCGCTGCCAGAAAGGCTTCTGGGTACCGCTGGAGTCGCCCTCCGCTGGCCGTGAAGACCACCCTGAAGACGGTTTGTGAGATCGCCATCGGAGAGAATCTGCAGGACGGAGACTGGGAGGCTGCAGCCAAAACCACCGACTTCTACCATGTGCTGGGGAAGGAGTGGGACAACCTGGGGCTGCTGGACCCCAACCCCCACACAGGTAACACCTGAGGCAACCACGTGGGATGTCTGGTTAAATGTTATATTCAATGTTAGTTAACCCCCCACTGCTTTGCATTTTCTTCTAGCCACTTCAGTAGAAGTTAAGCTGAAGAAACGATCGGTCCAGTCAATAAGTGAGAAGGGTAAAGAGCCGTCTGACCCAAGACCAGTGGGTGAGTCCTGATCCTGACCGTTGATCTTTACCCCTGTCCATGCACAGAGTAGCAATGACTGAGTCCTGTTTAATTGTTTTCTTTCTCTCTACCTGTTTGTAGTTCCAGCACAAAGTAGTAACCGACCGCTGAACTCCATGATTCAAATAGAGTCCAGACTGCAGACTCCCATCACAGGTGGGTCCTCCTGGATTCAGCTTGCCATCAATCCATTACTAATAGGAATAACAATTAAATTTGACTTTTGATTAAAACTTTTCAGCAGTGACGACAATGCCACAGTAAGAGCCACGAGATGGCAGAAGTTACATATTTACAACAACAGTTTGAGTTCTCTCAGAGTTTACAGGGTGCACATGAATGCACCATTAGTTTACGTGTTTGGAAAGTCTGTATGGGTTCAGGAAGACTATCTGCATTGATCAACTTTTCCATCTGTCTTTCAGTCCCTGCTGCTCCGAGGAAGGTCCGACGTCGGCCCTGGTCGTCTGCAGAGAAGGAGGCAGTCTGGAGACAGTTGGGAGTCCACGTTCTGGTCCAGTCTGTGCCAGGGAAGGAGGTCTGTCAGCGCTGTCTGGACCTGGAGCCGGTCCTCAGAGGGCGACACTGGAAGGACATCAAGAACCAAGTCCACAACCAGATCCAGAGCCAAAAGAAGCAGCAGTTCCACGCCCAGATGGACCTTCAGGACAACCAGGAACCACAAGAGCAAATCCAAAATCACAAGAAGCAGTACCAGGCTCAAGTAGGCCAACAAGGCACAGACAACAACCAGAAAAATACCCAGATGGACCTCCAGGACCAGGACAACATTCAGAATCAGAAGAAACAGCAGTACCATACCCAGATGGACCTCCAGGACCAGGATAACATTCAGAATCACGAGGAACAACAGTACCATACCCAGATGGACCTCCAGGACCAGGACAACATTCAGAATCCGAAGAAACAGCAATACCAGACCCAGATGGATCTCCAGGACCAGGACAACATTCAGAATCACAAGAAACAGCAGTACCATACCCAGATGGACCTCCAGGACCAGGACAACATTCGGAATAACAAGAAACAGCAGTACCAGACCCAGATGGATCTTGAAATTCACAAAAAGCAGCTGTGCCCTGCGAGAATAACTCAACAAGACCAAATTCAGATCCATAAAAAGCAGATGTACCCAATGGGCGAGCACCGGGACACTTCAGTACTGACGGGTCCACATTATGGTTCTGAGGGGCCACATCGAGCCCCTGGACAGTCCCTACTGGAGCGGGAGGCCGTTCTTAGTCCATACCAACTCCCACACAGGACTCTGGGGCCTCACATGGACCAGCTGCTGTCCAGATCAGAGTGGACTGACGAGTCTTTGGCCCAACACTACTCAGCCAGCAGGCAGCTGGACAGGAACCTGCCGCCAAATCCGGACTCTGGACATGTCCTCTTCTGATGGACAGTACAAATGACCGTGATGGGTGTAATTGTTAAGGGTTAGGGTTTGGACTGGATAGGAGGATCTGAGCAGAGACAGTTGCTCAACTACTGACACTAAATATAAATAAAAAGTACAACCCCCACTACAAATCCTACGAGGGTATGGGGGGTTTGTTCCCCTCTCTAATCCGACTATCTGAACTAGAGCGGGTAATGGTTGTGTTGGGAATTTGTCCCAGTTTGGTTATGTTTTTAACAACACTGAAGAGTCCTTTACCACAACAAACACTTAAAGCAACACTATGTAACTTTTCCCGCTTCGGCCCCCCTATAGGTCGTCTCATTGGAGCTACAGCTAGCGCTTTGGCCCCCCTACAGGTCGTTTTATTGGAACTACAGCTAGCGCTTTGGCCCCCCCTACAGGTCGTCTCATTGGAACTACAGCTAGCGCTTTGGCCCCCCTACAGGTCGTCTTATTAGAACTACAACTAGCGCTTTGGCCCCCCTACAGGTCGTCTCATTGGAACTACAACTAGCGCTTCGGCCCCCCCTACAGGTCGTCTCATTGGAACTACAACTAGCGCTTCGCCCCCGCCCCCCCTACAGGTCGTCTCATTGGAACTACAGCTAGTGCTTCGGCCCCCCCTACAGCTCGTCTTATTGGAACTACAGCTAGCACTTCGGCCCCCCTGCAGGTCGTCTCATCGTCTAATGAGACGACCTGTAGGGGGACAGAAGTGCTAGCTGTAGTTCAATGAGACGACTTGTTGGGGGACCGAAGCGCTAGCTGTAGTCCAATGAGAACTTGTAGGGGAACCAATGAGAACCTGTAGGGGGACCATAGAAGGCTTCCTGGAGTTCTTTATAACACAGTGACACCAGGAAGGACCTCTGGGAAGACGCTGTGGTTACAGCTTCCTGGAGTTCTTTATAACACAGTGAAACCAGGAAGGACCTCTGGGAAGACGCTGTGGTTACAGCTTCCTGGAGTTGTAACTACTCTGGTCTCTGCCTGGAAGACACACAGATGTCCATTTTGCGTACGACTTTTCTATATTTACACTACAGATGTAACATTGAGTTCAGTGTTGTTATTGTTCCTTTGTGTTGTTGTCACTGCCCGATGGGAGGAGAGTGCAGATTTGAGTCTCATGCTCAGATGTAAACGGTTTACAACAAAACTGTCATAATGAAATTAGTGAAATCCATGAAATAATAAACTTTATCATTACAAACAATAACAGAAGATGGAAATCATTTCAAAAACGTTAGCTATCTATGATGGATTGATTGCTAACGTTAGCTCAAAACGCCATTCAACTGACAGGCTTTGTTGTGTTTGATGCTAACTTGTAGCCAGCAGTGAACCAACTTCGTTAAGTAGATCTATTTTTACTGTATTAACGTTACAGAAGTCTCTCGTTAGCATCTTATATGCTACTTGTCGCAAAGTGACACATGCACGACTCAAATCTGCACTCTCCTCTGATTGGGCAGTGACAGTTGTATTCACTCATTGTTCCTTACAGCTTTCGGTTCTTGTCTGGGGTGTCCACACAGAGCCTGGGCTGAGTGTTATCAACCCGAATAACAACACCTGTGTGGAGGTCTGGGGTGTCCACACAGTCTGGGCAGAGTGTAGTCAGCCCGAATAACAACACCTGTGTGGAGGTCTGGGGGCTCCTAATATCACCAGTAGATGGCAGAGTTGAACCACATTCATTTGTGCTTTCTGCAGGAGTAAAAACATTTTTTACAGTCTTGAGTCTGCATTATTTCTTTCAAATGACACTAACAAGGAGACTGAAGACTAACTGCCGGATCCTTAAAGGGTAACTTTGGTTTCTGTGTCTGATGGGAACAACAAACTGGTCCAGTAACAAGAAACAAGCTGTAATGTAACCCTACAGGACAGATGTTCAGCATCAGGTAGAAACAAGCTGTAATGTAACCCTACAGGACAGATGTTCAGCATCAGGGAGAAACAAGCTGTAATGTAACCCTACAGGACAGATGTTCAGCATCAGGGAGAAACGAGCTGTAATGATACCCTACAGGACAGATGTTTAGCATCAGGCAGAAACAAGCTGTAATGTTACCCTACAGGACAGATGTTTAGCATCAGGTAGAAACAAGCTGTAATGTTATCCTACAGGACAGATGTTCAGCATCAGGTAGAAACAAGCTGTAGTGTTACTCTACAAGACAGATGTTCAGCATCAGGTAGAAACAAGCTGTAATGTTACCCTACAGGACAGATGTTCAGCATCAGGGAGAAACAAGCTGTAATGTTACCCTACAGGACAGATGTTTAGCATCCACTAAAGATTCTGTTGTTGCTGCTAACAGACTCAGATTAAGAAGTGTCTGACAACATTATGGGATGGATCCCTACAGAGATAGACTTTTTAGTTAAAGAGTACAATCCTTTTAATCACCAAACCCACCAGACTCCATGTAAAAAATCACTACTTTTAGTGTGTATAGAGCCAGTAGCAAAGTAGTGATTATTTACATGGAGTCTGGTGGAGATATGCTGCTCTATACACGCTAAAAGTAGTGATTATTTACATGGAGTCTGGTGGAGATAGGCTGCTCTATACACGCTAAAAGTAGTGATTATTTACATGGAGTCTGGTGGAGATATGCTGCTCTATACACGCTAAAAGTAGTGATTATTTACATGGAGTCTGGTGGAGATAGGCTGCTCTATACACGCTAAAAGTAGTGATTATTTACATGGTGTACATGAATAACTCTAATATCAACATACAGAGCTGCCAACTTTTCCGAAAACCTTGGAGTGAGATTTGGGGGGGCAACCCAAATTTTGCCGTGTACAAAGCAATTTCTTTGGCTCTTTCAGCATTATTATCCTTCAGGGTTTAAATTGGGATTTGTTATTTGGGGGGGGGGCTCTCCCTAGGGGGGTTTGGGGGTATGCCCCCCCCCAGAAATTTTTTTTGAAAAATAAACCATTAAATGGCACTTTCCGGAGAGTTTTGTGCAAAGACATTGAGAAATCAAGTCTTACAGTGGGTACGGAAAGTATTCAGACCCCTTTAAATTTTTCACTCTTTGTTTCATTGCAGGCATTTTCCAAAAATCAAAAAAGTTCATTTTATTTCTCAGTAATGTACACTCAGCACCCCATCTTGGACAGAAAAAAACAGAAATGTAGAAATTTTTGCAAATTTATTAAAAAACAAAAACTGAAATATCACATGGTCATAAGTATTCAGACCCTTTGTTCAGTATTTAGTAGAAGCACCCTTTTGATCTAATACAGCCATGAGTCGTTTTGGGAAAGATGCAACAAGTTTTTCACATCTGGATTTGGGTATCCTCTGCCATTCCTCCTTGCAGATCCTCTCCAGTTCTGTCAGGTTGGATGGTAAACGTTGGTGGACAGTCATTTTCAGGTCTCTCCAGAGATGCTCAATTGGGTTTAAGTCAGGGCTCTGGCTGGGCCATTCAAGAACAGCCACGGAGTTGTTGTGAAGCCACTCCTTCGTTATTTTAGCGGTGTGCTTAGGGTCATTGTCTTGTTGGAAGGTAAACCTTCGGCCCAGTCTGAGGTCCAGAGCACTCTGGAAAAGGTTTTCGTCCAGGATATCCCTGTACTTGGCCGCATTCATCTTTCCCTCGATTGCAACCAGTCGTCCTGTCCCTGCAGCTGAAAAACACCCCCACAGCATGATGCTGCCACCACCATGCTTCACTGTTGGGACTGTATTGGACAGGTGATGAGCAGTGCCTGGTTTTCTCCACACATACCGCTTAGAATTAAGGCCAAAAAGTTCTATCTTGGTCTCATCAGACCAGAGGATTTTATTTATCACCATCTTGGAGTCCTTCAGGTGTTTTTTAGCAAACTCCATGCGGGCTTTCATGTGTCTTGCACTGAGGAGAGGCTTCCTTCGGGCCACTCTGCCATAAAGCCCCGACTGGTGGATTGCTGCAGTGATGGTTGACTTACTACAACTTTCTCCCATCTCCCGACTGCATCTCTGGAGCTTAGCCACAGTGACCATTGGGTTCTTCTTTGCCTCTCTCACCAAGGCTCTTCTCCCCCGATAGCTCAGTTTGGCCGGACGGCCAGCTCTAGGAAGGGTTCTGGTCGTCCCAAACGTCTTCCATTTGAGGATTATGGAGGCCACTGTGCTCTTAGGAACCTTAAGTGCAGCAGAAATTTTTTTGTAACCTTGACCAGATCTGTGCCTTGCCACAATTCTGTCTCTGAGCTCCTCAGGCAGTTCCTTTGACCTCATGATTGTCATTTGCTCTGACATGCACTGTGAGCTGTAAGGTCTTATATAGACAGGTGTGTGGCTTTCCTAATCAAGTCCAATCAGTATAATCAAACACAGCTGGACTCCAATGAAGGTGTAGAACCATCTCAAGGATGATCAGAAGAAATAGACAGCACCTGAGTTACATATGAGGGTCACGGCAAAGGGTCTGAATACTTATGACCATGTGATATTTCAGTTTTTGTTTTTTAATAAATTTGCAAAAATTTCTACATTTCTGTTTTTTTCTGTCCAAGATGGGGTGCTGAGTGTACATTACTGAGAAATAAAATGAACTTTTTTGATTTTTGGAAAATGGCTGCAATGAAACAAAGAGTGAAAAATTTAAAGGGGTCTGAATACTTTCCGTACCCACTGTACATGATATGTGCAAAAATGAAGGGTTAAGAGCCTTTGCATTGTTGTAGTATCAACAGGTATTAGGGCATTTAGCATTTACATTAATGTTAATCAGTCATCATTTACATTAATGTTAATCAGTCATCATTTACATTAATGTTAATCAGTCATCATTTACATTAACGTTAATCAGTCATCATTTACATTAATGTTAATCAGTCATCATTTACATTAATGTTAATCAGTCATCATTAATCAGTCATCATTTACATTAATGTTAATCAGTCATCATTTACATTAATGTTTAATCAGTCATCATTTACATTAACGTTAATCAGTCATCATTTACATTAACGTTAATCAGTCATCATTTACATTAATGTTAATCAGTCATCATTTACATTAATGTTAATCAGTCATCATTTACATTAATGTTAATCAGTCATCATTTACATTAATGTTTAATCAGTCATCATTTACATTAACGTTAATCAGTCATCATTTACATTAACGTTAATCAGTCATCATTTACATTAATGTTAATCAGTCATCATTTACATTAATGTTAATCAGTCATCATTTACATTAATGTTAATCAGTCATCATTTACATTAATGTTAATCAGTCATCATTTACATTAATGTTAATCAGTCATCATTTACATTAATGTTTAATCAGTCATCATTTACATTAACGTTAATCAGTCATCATTTACATTAATGTTAATCAGTCATCATTTACATTAATGTTTAATCAGTCATCATTTACATTAATGTTTAATCAGTCATCATTTACATTAACGTTAATCAGTCATCATTTACATTAACGTTAATCAGTCATCATTTACATTAATGTTAATCAGTCATCATTTACATTAATGTTAATCAGTCATCATTTACATTAATGTTAATCAGTCATCATTTACATTAATGTTAATCAGTCATCATTTACATTAATGTTAATCAGTCATCATTTACATTAATGTTAATCAGTCATCATTTACATTAACGTTAATCAGTCATCATTTACATTAACGTTAATCAGTCATCATTTACATTAACGTTAATCAGTCATCATTTACATTAACGTTAATCAGTCATCATTTACATTAATGTTTAATCAGTCATCATTTACATTAATGTTAATCAGTCATCATTTACATTAACGTTAATCAGTCATCATTTACATTAATGTTAATCAGTCATCATTTACATTAATGTTAATCAGTCATCATTTACATTAATGTTAATCAGTCATCATTTACATTAATGTTTAATCAGTCATCATTTACATTAATGTTTAATCAGTCATCATTTACATTAATGTTAATCAGTCATCATTTACATTAATGTTTAATCAGTCATCATTTACATTAATGTTAATCCGTCATCATTTACATTAACGTTAATCAGTCATCATTTACATTAATGTTAATCAGTCATCACTTGATTACACATTGTATTATCTTCTTATGATATAAGAACTGACCCAGTAAATGTGCCAAACATAATGAACCACATGAAGAGACAGTAGCATAAGTAGCATATGTCAGCAACAGCTGAGAAGATCTGGGTCTGTGGTGAACAGGTCCACCTCACACAAATGTCCTTCTCCCATTCTCTCTCTTGACTACCAACCCCCCACCTACCACACACACACACACACACACACACACACACACACACACACACACACACACACACACACACACACACACACAGTTCTCAGTGTAGGGACCAGGGACCCAAAGTAAAATTAATGTTGGTCTACCAGAGAGATCAACTAGGACCACTGAAATTCTAAAGAAGAGAACCACTGATTTACATAAATTATTATCCTTTAAAACTAAATAAATAGAAATAACCATTTTTGGACACCAGGGGGAGGGGGGGCCAAACCTCTTTAGATGGATTGCAGTGAGGGAAATGTATTCTTCAATCTAGGCCTGTCCCCCCACAAGGTCCAGCAGAAAATAGACTGAAAAATAAGACAAAAGACAGCATAGCTCATGTTGTACATGTGTTATATCACAGCCTTCCTCAGTAATGTTTGGCTCTCATCCTCTGTGCCCCACTTTCTGTATTTACTTTTTTGGGAAAATAAAGACTATTTGTTCATTTTATGAAACATTGAATTAATTATTTACAGTTAAATTTAGAGATGCACCGAGGTTAGAGAAGCACAATAGTAGCCCAACGTTTCCCAGTACCAGCCGTGCTGCTCACCTCTATCTTTACAGAGAGAGAGGACACGAAGAGACGGACGGGTCTGTGATACTCAGAGCTCAGACCTGAAGAGGGACGGGTCTGTGATACTCAGAGCTCAGACCTGAAGAGACGGACGGGTCTGTAATACTCAGAGCTCAGACCTGAAGGGACGGACGGGTCTGTGATACTCAGAGCTCAGACCTGAAGAGACGGACGGTCTGTGATACTCAGAGCTCAGACCTGAAGAGGGACGGGTCTGTAATACTCAGAGCTCAGACCTGAAGAGACGGACGGGTCTGTAATACTCAGGGCTCAGACCTGAAGAGACGGACGGGTCTGTGATACTCAGAGCTCAGACCTGAAGAGACGGACGGTCTGTGATACTCAGAGCTCAGACCTGAAGCGACGGACGGGTCTGTGATACTTAGAGCTCAGACCTGAAGAGACGGACGGTCTGTGATACTCAGAGCTCAGACCTGAAGAGACGGACGGGTCTGTGATACTCAGAGCTCAGACCTGAAGAGACGGACGGTCTGTGATACTCAGAGCTCAGACCTGAAGCCGGGGAAATGCACCTGGGATGGATCGTGAAAATATGTTCTCAGTTTGCGACAATTCGAAACTTCCACAGACAGGGATCTATAGATCTATAGATATACATAGATATAGATCTATAGATCTATAGATCTATGAAACCAGTCAAATGCATTTGTCTCACGGCCAATGCGTGAGAGTTGGCAGCCCTGAACATATTTCAGAGGTATGCGGCAGATGTTTCTTCCAGACGCCATTTTGGGTCCGATTATTATTATCATCATACAGGCATGGTGCTGATGGAGCCCTCTGATTGGCTGTGTGAGAGGAGCAGGTGTGACGTCAGGCGCTGCTGGAGGTAAACCGCAGTTTCTCTCCCCCCTCTCTTTCTCTCCCCTCTCTCTTTCCCCCCTCCCCCCTCTCTCTCTCTTTCCCCCCTCCCCCCTCTCTCTCTCCCTCTCTCTCTCTTTCCCCCCTCCCCCCTCTCTCTCTCCACTCCCCCCGTCTCTCTCTCTCCCCCCCACTCTCCCCCCACTCTCTCTCTCCCCCTCTCTCTCTCTCCCCCCCACTCTCCCCCCACTCTCTCTCTCCCCCCTCCCCCCTCTCTCTCTCTCTCTCCCCCTCCCCCTCTCTTTCTCTCCCCCCCTCTCTCTCTCTCTCTCCCCCTCTCTCTCTCTTCCCCCCCCCCTCTCTCTCTCCCCCCTTTCTCTCCCCACCCCCCCCTCCCCCTCTCTCCCCTCTCCCCGTCTCTCTCTCTCCCCCCACTCTCTCTCCCCACTCTCTCTCCCCCCTTTGTCTACCCCCCCCTCTCCCCCTCTCTCCCCCCCCCCCTGATAACCGTCGGATCCATCTTAAAGGACTGTCAGAGCAGAAGAGGCGGGAAGCTCGTGCCGTCACAGCAGCGGGAACATCGCGCGCCATCAGCAGAGCCTTCAGCAGAGCCTTCAGCGTCACACACAGAGCCAGACCTCCATCTTCCTCATCTTCCTCATCTTCATCATCCTCTTCTACCTCTGCTCCGCCACACAGAGCATCCTCTTCATCTTCCCGCCGTGTCCGCCGCCAGTCAGAGCCGGACCTCCGTCACCTTCCTCCGCCTCCATCGTCTTCTTCTTCCCCGTGTCCGCCGCCAGTCAGAGCCGGACCTCCGTCACCTTCCTCCGCCTCCATCGTCTTCTTCTTCCCCGTGTCCGCCGCCAGTCAGAGCCGGACCTCCGTCACCTTCCTCCGCCTCCATCGTCTTCTTCTTCCCGCCGTGTCCGCCGCCATGTCGGGCAGTAAGGACGAGGAGCGGAAGGGCTCCAGCAGCGAGTGGAGAGACGCTTTCTGGAACCCGAGGACCCACGAGCTGCTGGGCCGGACCGCGTCGAGCTGGGGTAGGAACCGGACCGACCTGTCTCTGTTACTGTCTCTCCCTGTCTCTGTTAATGTCTCTCTCCCGGTCTCTGTTACTGTCTCTCTCCCTGTCTCTGTTACTGTCTCTCTCTCTCCCTGTCTCTGTTAATGTCTCTCTCCCTGTCTCTGTTAATGTCTCTCTCTCTGTCTCTGTTAATGTCTCTCTCTCTGTCTCTGTTAATGTCTCTTTCCCTGTCTCTGTTAATGTCTCTCTCCCTGTCTCTGTTAATGTCTCTCTCTCTGTCTCTGTTAATGTCTCTTTCCCTGTCTCTGTTAATGTCTCTCTCTGTCTCTGTTAATGTCTCTCTCTCTGTCTCTGTTAATGTCTCTCTCTCCCTGTCTCTGTTAATGTCTCTCTCTCTGTCTCTGTTAATGTCTCTCTCCCTGTCTCTGTTAATGTCTCTCTCTGTCTCTGTTAATGTCTCTCTCTCTGTCTCTGTTAATGTCTCTCTCCCTGTCTCTGTTAATCTCTCTCTCCCTGTCTCTGTTAATGTCTCTCTCTCTGTCTCTGTTAATGTCTCTCTCCCTGTCTCTGTTAATGTCTCTCTCTCTGTCTCTGTTAATGTCTCTCTCCCTGTCTCTGTTAATGTCTCTCTCTGTGTCTCTGTGTTCTGTGGCTGTAGTCTGTGCGGTGTGTTCAGGTACTCGGCCCTCGGCTGTAGTCTGTGCGGTGTGTTCAGGTACTCGGCCCTCGGCTGTAGTCTGCGGTGTGTTCAGGTACTCGGCCCTCGGCTGTAGTCTGCATTGTGTTCAGGTACTCGGCCCTGGGCTGTAGTCTGTGCGGTGTGTTCAGGTACTCGGCCCTGGGCTGTAGACTGCATTGTGTTCAGGTACTCGGCCCTGGGCTGTAGACTGCATTGTGTTCAGGTACTCGGCCCTGGGCTGTAGTCTGTGCGGTGTGTTCAGGTACTCGGCCCTGGGCTGTAGTCTGCATTGTGTTCAGGTACTCGGCCCTGGGCTGTAATCTGTGCGGTGTGTTCAGGTACTCGGCCCTCAGCTGTAGTCTCTGCGGTGTGTTCAGGTACTCGACCCTGGGCTGTAGTCTGTGCGGTGTGTTTAGGTACTCGGCCCTCAAACTGTAGTCTGCGGTGTGTTCAGGTACTCGGCCCTCGGCTGTAGTCTGTGCGGTGTGTTCAGGTACTCGGCCCTCGGCTGTAGTCTGCGGTGTGTTCAGGTACTCGGCCCTCAGCTGTAGTCTGCGGTGTGTTCAGGTACTCGGCTCTCGGCTGTAGTCTGCGGTGTGTTCAGGTACTCGGCTCTCGGCTGTAGTCTGCGGTGTGTTCAGGTACTCGGCCCTCGGCTGTAGTCTGTGCGGTGTGTTCAGGTACTCGGCCCTCGGCTGTAGTCTGTGCGGTGTATTCAGGGACTCGGCCCTCAGCTGTAGTCTGCGGTGCGTTCAGGTACTCGGCCCTCGGCTGTAATCTGTGCGGTGTGTTCAGGTACTCGGCCCTGGGCTGTAGTCTGCGGTGTGTTCAGGTACTCGGCCCTCAGCTGTAGTCTGCGGTGTGTTCAGGTACTCGGCCCTGGGCTGTAGTCTGCGGTGTGTCCAGGTACTCGCCCCTCAGCTGTAGTCTGTGCGGTGTGTTCAGGTACTCGGCCCTGGGCTGTAGTCTGTGCGGTGTGTTCAGGTACTCGGCCCTCAGCTGTAGTCTGCGGTGTGTTCAGGTACTCGGCCCTCGGCTGTAGTCTGTGCGGTGTGTTCAGGTACTCGGCCCTCGGCTGTAGTCTGCGGTGTGTTCAGGTACTCGGCTCTCGGCTGTAGTCTGCGGTGTGTTCAGGTACTC